>VUQG01045000.1:32695-58529 GCA_015106755.1 Etia nguti | reverse complement strand
TTTCCAGGCGATAACCTCTCACTGGAAATTAAATTTGCGATTACAACAAACACAGTTAGGGTATTATCTTTTCTAACTTTTGATTCAAAGATATTTTAAGATAGAAGATCTCGCACGCTAAATTTCAGGGGTTCTGGGGGGGCGGTTTCAGCTCCTGGGTTCGCACGTGGAGTATACGTTTACTGAAAAACATCCGACAGACTAAACGGTTATTCGGAAGTGGTGTGTGTCTGTTAGATGCACAGACTGAAGGGCAGCAATAACTCCTGTCACCCTGGTTTGTAAAAGGCTGATTTAGTGGGTTTTAGAGCGGGCATTGTATTACAGTCAGACCGTCCTTGTGGCTTTCTTTTTCTGCATTAAAAACAAAATCATCGATCATTGTGTGACACTGAATTGTGGGCTGTGAAATGACCATTTCTTTTCCCCCACACCCCCAACTATCCAAAAGTTAAACAAAAGAACAGTTACGAGGCAAGTTTTTTGTCACAGCGCCACTCTTGGAGTATGTGCTGCAGAGCAGCAGCAGAATTGTTCCAGTATCTGCTCTCAGTGGGTGAAACATGTTGTCCAGCACAGCAGTAGGGAGGATACTACGGAGCAGATTATAATGATACAGAACATCGTCACTCCCTGGACCAGAGCCACTCCGCGGCCATCTGTCCTCTTTCCATGGACAGCCGGGCATTTGTGCTTTTGTGTGTGTGTGTGTGTGTTAGAGAGTTTCCGATGTAATTCTAGACATTAACCAAGCTCTTTTACATATGCTTTGATAGCCTCTGCTTCCCCCCTATCATTTTTCAGCCGTATACATGACCATTCTAATCTCTCTCTCTCTCTTAGCGCTCTCTCACATACACGTCTGGGTTTCCAGTTTTGAGGCACGCTAGGGTTTTACAAAGTCAAAATATCTAACTTTTACTGTTAATGAGCAAGGCTCTGCTTGTTTTGCTGCTCTTCAAATCATTATACATTAGATTCAAATGGAAATTAATTAACTGACTAATTGACGCTTGTCATTCTTTGCAGTGCTTACAGGCAAAAGACGAGTTTGTTAGTGGGGGGGAAAACAGTCCTTGAAGGTTTACTGCTGTTGCAGATATCTGTTGCTATCTCGGCACTCAGAGCAGTGCTGGCCTCGGTAGTTTTTGCCTTTTCGTTTTTGTGGTAATTTATGACCTACTTCCACTTTGGAAACATTTTTACGCCGGTGAAATATCCAGATTTTTGGGGGGGGGCCAAAGTTAAATCTTTCATATGCCATTTTGCGATAGCTTCCTTTAACTCTTTCTAAGTCAGCAAGCACCTGCAAAGAAGGAAAGAAAAACCAAACGGTTATTTATGAAAGTAAATCTGACCTTACCCATCATTAAAGAAAGCTCCTAAACTTCAGGAATATCCTGAATAACTAGTATAAACCCTACATGCTGTTACCTGTCAGGCATTATGCTCTTAAATGCACTGCACACGAACTTAATGACAGGGCTTAATATAATTTCTAATGTGCTGTTCCTTTGCTATGGACAACACAAGGAGAAAGTAAAAACTCGCTCTCTGCAGCTGCGGCATAGCCAGACAGTGAGGCGCAAACACCAAATGAAAAGCAGTTGTTTGCACGGAGATAATGATAATGTCTAGAGCTGTTATAAAAAAAAAAATGTGCGTTGAAGGCCCCCATCACTTTACCTCAGCAGAGTATGTGTGAATAGAATATGATAGTGATCGACAAAATAAAGGTTATGTTTTTACCTTAAGTTAACATGTATCAGACTGCTTAAAAAGAATTCCGATTTGATTAAACTCCCACCTCCAGCGAGCGTGATCGCTTTCAAATCACGAGAAGTTAAAGAGCCGAGAGGATAAAGGCTATAAAATTCGAGACACATTACAAAGGTTAAGGAAGTGACATGTGACAGTTCATATTTTAGTTTTTACGATCATTTTAATTGTATTTACATGCTGTCTTTTTGTACTTTTTTTGGTCTTCAGTAAAATACTAGAAATTGGAAGTTTTGCCTTTGGTGGCGTGTCGCAACAGCAAGAGTTGCCCGTTCTGGGTACAGTTTGTATTTTTAATGGGCTGAGGATTATTCTATGCTTTACTGTAGCCCAACTTTATACTATGGCTTTAAATGAAGCACATATAACATCTGCCTTTGTTACAGAGTGACTGACGGAAAGACACAGCTTTTACCTTTAAGCGGGGCCGTATTACATATGTCAAATTCACACCTCTAGCCAGTTCACACAAGTAGAGATGCCCGTTCTCTTGTCAGCTTTAACAATATCGTGGGAGGTGAAGCTATGGGTTGCAGAGATCTTTCTTTTTTTCCACATGACTTTGTTTCTGATCTCACCATTCTGCCATCTCTTAATGAATTCTTGTCTCATTTAAGGCAGAAGCTCCGGTGCTGAATTCAGAGACTGCAGATATTGCTGCTTTTTTTTTCTTCTGCAATGATATCTGCTGAAGCTTTTACTGACAATAATAGTCTGAACACTGAATCCCTTATTTCTAACAGGTGCATAGTTTATTTGAGGTTCCAGGTCTGAGTTGGTGTATGTTTTGCATGTTTCATGTCCTCTGAAACTTAAACATCACAGCTGGTATCTTTTCTTCTGAAAGTATTAAACTGAAAAACGCAGACCCGGCTTAAAGAGGGCATCTAAACATGATGTTATAATACCAGTGGTTTTGTGCGTGTGCGATTTAATTGGGCGGTCACAATGAGTTGACTAAAATGTTTTGTGAGATTTGGATGCCACAGTGCAGCATAGTTGGACTTGTATTGTACTCAGTTATACAATATTGAGTGGAGTACCAATATAAATTATGAAAACAACAAATGACAGATTGTTTGATCAATTCTGTGCAGTCGGCTACAAAGTGGGGGAATTACTCCGCTTTGATTATGTGAAAATTCCTGCAGTGAATTCTGCACATCTTCCTCTGAATCACTGAGATGCGAGTGTGAGCGCCCCTCTGTCTGGGCTATTTTCTTGGCTGATGTAAATGAATATCTGTGGTGCCCTGGGGCATTGTTTCCCCATGTTACACAGCATCAGGAACCAGGGAGATAAATGGGCTTGGCCTGTCCAAGGCATCGGGACTTCTTCTCTGCTCAACCATAACTAGTAATGTCCTTTCATCCTCTGCCTGCAGTGCTATAGATAATGGAGTATTTGAAGAAGAGGAAATGCTAAAACAAAGAGACGAGATGTGGTTTATGTGATGGCAGTGGATGGGATAATCAAAAATGTCAGAGGAGAAGCAAATGTGATATAGTGTAGAGAAATAGCACTGGGGTTTGAACGCATTAAATATATATATATATATATATATATATATATGGATTAAAATATAGGAAATCTAAGAAAACGGTTGCAGAAAAGGAAGGAAGAATAACTCAGGCAGTTGTAAATAATCAGAGGATGAGAAAATCTCATGGGTGGTTGGATGGAAAGATGGATGAAGAGGGGCGGGACAGCAGGCAGGCTCCATGGGAGATTGGCTTAAGTAGCATGGTGCCTGGCTCCCCTGCAGTCACTGAGCCTCAAGTTCAAATTCAAAAGAAAGAAAACCTGTCAAAGCAAACACATGCCCTTCTAACACACGCCTAAACCCAATCACATGCACACAAACTCGGGAAGTTCTTTGGTGTCACTGTAGCAGCATAAAAAGAAAGAGCCCTGATAAATGTGGGATGAACCATTTGTAGCATAAATGTAACTTTGTGCTGTTTGCCCTAGTAGCCGCAAGAATTTCATCAAATATCTTTTTCACATGCTTGACGGCGCACTATAGCTTTCCCGTACCGAAGGAGATCGAGAGAATGTGTATATGTGTCTCTTTGCGAGCATGTGAGGATGGCGACTGGGAGTGTTTTTCTCCGATAACCTCAGTTTGTTACTTTTTGATCCTGCTAAATTAAGATAAGGGGCTTGGTTAATTAAACTGTCACATGGCAATACCTTGAGGAATTGCGAGGCCAACGCAGATTTAATTGGGTGGCTGCAAATGTCCCCGCGTTGCCTCTCTTTTTCACGAAGCAGCCCCACAGATGGGGGAGAAACACCCTCATGGCTACTGGCAAAGGACTCAAGAATGACACACATGAACATTTTAATAAAGAGGGGTGGGGCCAACGAAAGGTTGATCTGATTGCTAATGTGCTACTGTAAATGCTGTTCCCATAGCTTCTGCTTTACAGGGTTGACGCTAGTTTAGACTTAACGGGACGAATTTTAATTGCTACTTGAGTATGCGCGATTGAGATTTGTGTAATTTTTCTGTACATTGCAGTTGTCTCCTCAGTGCATTAGCTACAAGGGTCTCCAAAGCCCCGTGGACAATATCAGCAAGCTTAAGATGCATCTGTAATCACCAGCAGCCAATTAACAAGCTGACCTCACCTTCCCACCTCAAACCACAACAAAGATCTATTATGGAGATTTGGAAGGCTTGCAGTGTAAACAACTAAGTGTGATGGATCTTCCTACAGTGCTTATGGGTGTTTGCATACACGTGCTTCATTGAAATTCAGAGCCACGGTGAGGTAGACGGATGGATGTTTTGCTGATGTGTAGGTTTTTCTGTAACAGGTTTAAAGAAAACATTTGATCAAAGCACATATCCCCCAGATCCATTCAAGTTTTGCTTTTACTGTAGGAAGCCAAAAGTATTTACCGGAGTGTCCTATCACGCATAAAAATAAATTTGCGGACACACAATGAATGACATTAATTGAAATGTTTTAATCTGATGCAGTTTTTAAAAAATCAACACCACTGAGATTAGTGTAGGCTCTTTAGCGGCGTTGTGGGGTTAGTGTTGCTGGAGGACATTTCCTTGATAGTGTAGCGCCCATTCAGTGGTGATGTTTTGAAAACAGTTGTCCATCTGCCCCTGGAGGTGATCAAAATCTGCCTTGATTAACAAGTGGGAAATCTCGGTAATGGTCCCTTGTGCTGACTCTCATCCCCTCCCAAGTGGGGATCAAAGAGGATGAAGTTTTGAGCCTAGGGATAATCTAGTTCCCTAGATTGTGATAATGCTGCTCGGGATGATCGTGTGGATGAGAGCGGGTTGGGGCATGCTCGTGCCTGTGGGTTTTATGCTTGCATGTACTTGTGCGCCAATGTGTTGGTGCTCAAAAGAGAAGAGGCAGACAATAGCAGAGTGAGCCACTGAAATAGTACACATAGGCTGATGGAAAATAGGCTGTTGCTGTATCTAGGCAACCACATCAGAATTCAAGACATATCAAACAACAGGTGATCGCCACCATCTTCCTTTTTTAGTTTTAGGCTGATTAATTGTGATCAAATATTAATTGATGGTTTGCAACAAATCCGGCTGTTTACAGACAAATTGCAGTTTGACATACTTAGATAGGCAGACATACGTGGGTACTTCTCTTTGATACAGTACCTACAGTTGAAGGTGATATGCTTGAAGGACAAGGACGGTTATCATTTTTTCATTTATTCCACAAAACTTCAGTAGATGATGTGTTACTATGTCGATACAATTAATAGATCCTCTTTGAAGAAATCACTTCTTTAAAATATTTTTCATAAGTCTCTACAAGTCTCTGACATTGACTGTGCTTCACTTGCGAGATGTTAGCAGGTGCTGCCTCTTTCAAAAGAATTTAATTGGAATTGAAATCTTGGCCATTCATAGCCATCATTTCTTTTGTTCTTGAGCCATTACTTAGGATCATTAACCTGTCAAAAGTCAGCGTACGATTCAACAAAGGATGACCCCAGGTTAAATTTAGCGCTCATAACATAATTTCTAGTTGAATCAAATGACTGCAAGTTTAAAAAGTCTGTGACACTGCCTGTGTGAAGATTCAGAGTTGGTCTAAAGCTGCTCAGTTATGAAAAAAAGTATTATCCGAACTATTACGATGAATATCTTCATCTTGATTATTTAACATGATTATTCATTTACCTAACAAGCAATATGGGGTTACTAAACTTTAAAGCATGAATTTTTAACTGACATTTCCCCCTAATTTTTAACTCAAATGAAGCACATGAATGAAAAAAAGAGGTTCACGTCATATCGAGTTAAACACCTGCCAAGCACTCATTGCCCCCTGCAACTATCTTTGATTCATCTGTCCAGAACACATTATTTTTAAAACACATGGTTTGCCTTTATTCCAATCTGTAATTTAGCTCTAATGTTTTTTTTGGCCAACAAAGGCCATTTTTGCGGCGCCCGTCCCAAATACATCAGATTTGCCAAATTTTGTTCTGACTTTAGACTTGTGTGCCTTGACATCCATCGACTAAAAGAGTTAGCTGCAGATCCAATCGTTTGAATCTTGAGGGATTCTTATGAGCTTCTTGGATCGTCACACTGTCTGCTTTTGACTTGGAGTTTCAGTGTCTCTTCAGTAGAGCTGGAGGAGGAAGTCTTAGCTGTGCTTTGGCTGGTTGGTTGGTTTGTTGGTCTTGTTGAATTTGCAGAGGGGGCCAATACTGGATCAAAATTGGCAGATATTTGAAATCTGCCTCTTACTGGTCTCAGGGATCACAAACTTTTGAAGATCTTAGTGATTATTTGAAATGTTTGGGATTAGACTGGATGACTGAGTCATCATCAGGTTCCCTGACTATTCAATACTAGTTATGACTGCAGGCTGCAAGTTCAGCATTTAACCCCATTTAGCAAAAAAACATAGATGTTAATTTAAAATGATGGAAAGCTGCTAGTGCTAGCAAACACTCACTTAGCAAACCAATCTGTTGTTGTGTGAAGCTTTAAATTGTGCTCAATTTTATTTTGAGTTTTCTGAGTGTTTTTTCTCACTTTTACATTTGATTTTTTTTCTTTTTCTTTCTTAGGAAATAAGTTGGCAGGAACATCACTAAAACAGAGAGCTCTTCTTCTTCTGCCGCGATTGCATCACTTGCTTTAAACCAAAAGAGATTTAAAGCAGCTAGGCTGTATCTGTCAGATTCTAAGGAGGTATTTATTAGTTGCCCTAATGTGAAATACATAATCTTTATGGCTTTAAAGGTATGCAAAATTTATTGGCCTACTTCATTTTTTCTGGCGATTAATTTTTAACAATTTATTTAAATAATGAAGTTGGTGCCATTTGCTCAAGAGCATCACTGTTATTTCTTGGCATTGTTTTAAAAAAGTTGCAGTGTCTGCTTGTTCAAGTCTGTTGAAAAATTCAACAGTTTATGAGATGTAATTTTCATCCAGTGCACCTTTTTTGGTAGAAAAAAACCCAACATTTGCAGTGTGAAACAGCAACAAACTGGGACTTTGTTTATGAATTTGGTTTTTTTGCTTTTCTTTGCGACTTACAGTTTGCAAAATGACAGTAAGCTTAAGCTCCGCTGAATCTCATTTAGGTCTTAACTTCCCTGTTGTTCTGCATGGTCTCCTCCCACCCTGATCTGTGTCTGGTGTTGGTGTCCAGCTGTTCCATCAGCACGACAAGTGGTTCAGGAAACTCCCTCATTGTTCACTGACCAATCGCAAACACACCAGAATGCTGTCAACGAGCATTTTCCACCCAGTGGTTTGCATTTGCCTGCACCTGTGGTTTCGACCCAGAGGGCATGGGATGCATGAAGGGGGTGGGGGGCAAAATAGGAAGAGGCTGGGCACTGGCGTGGAAAGGAAGTCAGATTTCGGATTAGACTGTCTTTCTGTCTGTCGAGATTAAACGTAATAGATTCATTCTGTGTTTCCCTCTTTTTGTTGTGTTTTCCTCAAAATGGATCAGAGGCCAGCTGAGCCTTACTACCCACCCGTATTTGCATTTTTGCAATTTGCATGAACTCATTGGAGCTCGGAGGCAACTTACTGTTGTGTGTGCACATGTGCAGGCATGCGTGCGTTCCTGGCATGTGCTTTGTAGTTTGACAAGCAAAATAAAGAACTAGTCCAAACAATCTAATAAACGTGGCCGAAAGAAGCTGCGCCGCATTCCCTGGGTTCTTGGCCCCAAATCACCTGGAAATACAAAGCGTTTATTTTCCAACATTTACTGGAATGTTAAGAAATTACATTCACCGCCCCTCGCTGACTTATCACATGTTGTAACACTGTATCATACTGCAGCTGAGAGCCTACTGAGGAGAGTTACTAGGATAGATACTCAGTCTGCACTGCAGTGCTTTGCTAGCCTGGGTTGTGAATCTTATCAGGCAGAGTTGTGGTAGTGGATTTTGTGTGTGTGTTTGTGAGTTTGTGTGCCTGCGTGTGTGTGTCCAGGCCCCTCTGGAGTCCATTAATCCCAAATCTAACAGACTTACTGCAGAGGCAGCCTTTGATGTGTGCTGAATCCCTCTCTGGAATATTGGATGCTGCTTCCATAATACCCACTTCCCTCTCTCTTGTCAGGAATACATTGTTTTGTTTTTCCCCCCACGACGCTGATATTGTCCGGCAGGACAGGTGGCTGCCGTGTTATGAGTTTGTTTACAATTCAGGTGTGTTTTTAGTGGTTCTCTGATCTGTAATTTTACATCTCTGAGCTCCTTTAATCCCATTCTTATCTTGTGTAAGCCTTCTAATCTTTGACCCTAATCTTAAAGCGTCACATAGAATGGGGCAGTGCAGATTGACAAGAGTTGTTTTTCTCACCTTCAAATTCAATGCATACATTTGTCAGCGAGCGCTGGGGTCCTCCAGCCTTGGGGTTTTTTGTCTTGCGAGTTGAGTCTGAAAGGTATTTATTGTTATATATTTCTATTTATTTGTGTTTTATTGCAGTGGCCTGGACTTGAACCCAGCCTATTTTAAAGCCTCGCGCTTATAACCCTCTAGTCTCAGGAGTGAAACAGATGGAGAGGCAAAGAAAGTATAAATTAGATAGTGAGATGGAAAACACATTTCTATTTGAAATGATTATCCTCCCTGACGGCTATACTAATAGACTGTTATTGCATTTCCGTCAGTTTCTTTTAATCTAATCATGCTTATAAACAGATGAGTGAGAGTGTTAGTGTTTGCGTATATTCATCCATACAGAGACATAAGCAACCAGTGTCTAGACGGCAAACACCAATTTGGCTGGCGCATGGAGGAACATCAATGCTAAAGCAATGCTGCTGAAACACTAGGCATGTTCTTCTGCATGGAGAGGAGATTGTAGTGACAGACAGACGGCGATAGGAGGAGGAGGAGGTGGCGCAGCAGAAATAGAGGAGAGGCTGGCAGAGCTCGCTGTTGCTAATACATCCAAAGTGTGTCAGTTAGCTCTCTAAATGTGTTAGGCCCCGGGGCTGAGAAAGCCAACACCATCGACTCAACCTACCGCACTTCACCTTTCCACTTAGCCTCTGTTCAACACCCGCCAATATCCTTGGAGGGGGGTGGGCGGGGATGGTTGGGGGTGTGGGGTTTTTCAGTGCTGCTCATTGGCGCGACTGATCAGATGACTCGATGCTAAAGTGTACAGTTTTCCTATTCCACATATTAGTCCCATGAGTACATGTGCTGAAGTGCTGAATTTAGAGAAGGTAGGTGGTATGCAGCGTGGCAGGTAGCTTTACAGTTGGTGTGCTTTCACACTTACTTCCCTCCTTTGGCAGCTTCGCTCCAGTGTTCAGCAGGCAGCCGGGGTGTGGGTGATCCCATTTTATGACAGTAAGTCATCATACTATTTTTTATATGACAGTTCTCTTAATGGCAGACATCAGGATCACGCATACAGAAGAAGTCATTTTAACTTGAATATATGCCATTTTTGTGTAGAGTGGAAAGTTATAATGTAGCTAGTATTAACTTGTGCCATAGTATTTAAAAATACATGTAAATACTGAACATTCCTGAAAATACATTTATATATAATGTATATATAGCGCATGATCTGATATTCCCGTATTGCTGTTCTTCCTACATCATCATAGTAATGTCGGTCAAGCGTCAACATCGCAACTGACCAATGATATTGTTAGCCAGGAAGTTATCACAAGCAAACCAACATGACTAGCAAAGCCAGCTTGATAATATATTTACTGCATTTTATAAATGAATCAAGGAAAAGCTTAAAATGTTGACCATTTCTTCTAAAAGATTTTTTTTTTATATAAACGAGGGCATTTATCTATGACATCACGACAACACGACTGGTCAGGAGCAGTGTTGGTCCTGGACCAACATTATTATGATGATGCAGGAACAACAACAACAACAACACGGGATATCAGATACACCGTGTAAAGTAATAGCTGATCCATCCCTTACTTATTTCATCATTTACTCCAACATTTTTGCACTCTGGACCTTTGCGCGTATAAATAGACAATAACAATATGTAGAGCATATGTCAGGTTGATATTGTCCGTATCTGGAGGCAAGTTCCCTGTATGTGTGCGCATACTTTGCCAGTAAAGCTGATTCTGATTAAAGGAATGCGATTAATATAGACAGACTGACTTTCTGTGCTCCAGTGAGTCAAAGTGGAAGAAAAATGAAAATATTATGCACACTCTAACAAGCAGGCTTGGTCTGTCAGATTAGTCTGTTTGAAAACATCTGAGTGGTGTCATGTCAGGTACGTGATTAAATTCACAATTAGTTTTTTTTTTCGTGGGGGTTTTTTTCACCCAGGGGATGCTTTTAGTTCAGCCAAAGTAATGTTAGAGAAATACACATTTTTAAAAGTGTCACTGAGAAATGCGAAGTGCTCTGGTTGGTTGGTTTTTCAATTCTGTAGAATTTAGTCTGAGAAAAACGAATGTCATAGCAAATCACTGGGGTTTGTCCTCCATCGTCATCCAGTAATATTTAAGGTAGGCTTCTTGTAAAAATTACAATTAAAAAAAATTGCGATTTGTAAGACCGATACTGATACTTGGTAATTGAAAAATCTGATAGATTGCACAAGATTTTCTTCTTTCACAAACAAATTTCCGAAATATTTATCAAGTATAATTATTTATGAGTTCTCACTAAGATAATATAACAATGCGGTTCAGCTAATATATAATATGTATTGATCCGGCCGATACATTGATCAGGTTGTGCTGTTTTACTTGCTAAGGAAACAGTATTGCTAGTTGCAACAACCTGTCGAATATCCACAAGGCTTGCAGAATTTCCCATTTGCCCTTCTTTTGTATGATAATGCATTTTATCTCAGACTTTAGTTGCAAAGCAGAATAGTACTATCATTTGATATGAGGGAACCATGTCCTAATGCAATAGTAAGGATAGTACTATTCTGCTTTTTGCTGTGTGTGTAAGTGTTGTATTACAGTGATGGTTCTGTGGAGACAGAGCGTCAGAAGCACTTTCCCTAATCCTGCTAAAGCAGCACACATGGGAATGATTACTTGCACAAAGCCATGACACTCTGAGTTGTTCAAATCCTTTTGTTCAAAAGAGAGCGACAAACAAGAGCGGCAGACAGAGAGCGGGAGACAGTAAAAGAAAGTGATTTAATTCAGTAAATGTGACATCATTTTATGTCTAGTCGATCTTCCTGTTGTATGGGTTGCCTGAATGAAGCCTCCTCGTTGTTTTGGGTCGGTTATCAGGACAGGGCCGCGACGCTTTATTTTTAGGCAACAAATCGAGTCAGTTTAAGAAGAGATCCCCCAATTCTAGAGCAATGGAAATGGATCATTAACGCAGCATGGTTAAAATGTAAAAATTTGTCGGAGGGAAGCACTTCAAAAGACGACCCTATGTGAATTAGAAACAAAAGGTTTCCTTTCATTCTTTCTTTAATAGGGTGTTTTAAACCTGTTTTCTCCTTGGATAGAAACAGGATTTCTGTAATGAGCTGGTGAGTCACAGATTCTCTCGGCTTAATTTTTTTTTTTTTTTAATTCCCTGCCTCCTCCCTCTTTTTTTCTCTTTCTCTCTCTCACTTTATTTCTTGTGCTCACTGTCTCTCTAAATGGGCCAAGGCAACTTTCTTTGCTGTCTACTGGGGGAAGGAAGTAGATTAAGGCTGTTAACAGGCAGAAGGATGCTGATCAGCCTTTCTGGTCTCTGCTCTAATGCTCGGTCCATACTGTGCTCTCCTCCTCCTGAGGATCCTGGGCTATAGGCTCCATGTGAACACATTTCGTTTGTTTTGAACTGGCATGCGGTGGAAGAAGTGCTGTTTAACTGAAAAGCCCATTTGATTCCCACAAATATACCCCAAAACGATTTAAAAGTGTCATGCAGAGACCAAGGCAAAAGAAGAAAAAAAATAGAGTGCACTGTCTTCACATCTGCAAACAGTAAGTAGTAGTGAGTAGAAATAAAGCATTGTGCAGGCCTGCTGCGTCTATTTGTGTTGCTTATGAGTGAACATGCTGTGATGCGCACACTCTAAAGACAAGGCACACACAAGCACGCTATATTTAGATGACAAACTGCCATAAACCCAGGCTAAAGGGGGAAGAAATAAACAAAAGAGAGAGGGTGGGGGGGGAAAGCAAGGCGGTCCAGAAGCATCCCCTGTCACGGTGCAATCCCCCATGTCCTAATTACACAGGCTTAGAGGAAACGGAGGATTAGCCACTGATTCACCACGCTTCTCGCCTCATCTTCTAATAAGTTCCTTTCTTGTCTCCTTGCCACCCTTTGTGCCACCCTCCATGTCTCTCTCTTCAGGTAAAGGTAGCAAGACACTATTGACTTGCGGCTTTCTCTCTTTCTTTGTTATATCTTGTCGACATGCCTGGCTCAGAGAGCATGAGCATGTTTTACTTTCAAACACGCCGCCATAAAGAGTCTTAAAGAGGTGTTTGAAACTGTTACTCACGTTAGGACTTGTTTTTGAACATATATGTGGTTCTACATGCTTTCAATATAAGAGACAAAATTTAAAGATTATTGATAGTACAATTTCTTTTTTTTTTTTTTACTGATTTTTTAAATATTTTTTGTATTCCTATATTTACATGACTTTATACGGCCAAATGCATAATTATAACCTATTGCAGTATGTTTGTGAGGAATTGTCTTTAAAGTCATTTGGACTCCGGGAACATTAAGCTTTGTTAAATTAACATATGATAAACAAATTGTATTGGAGCTGATTAGTGCAGAGTTGTTGTAGAGTTACCTTGTATAAACAATGGCTAATGTTCTTCAATGCTATAGATTTTTCAGATTTATTGTTTGCTAGGTATAAATAGCTTAATGACAGTAGGATAGATGTCTGAGGGCTGTTCCTCTCAGACATCTATATCTAATAGCTTCCCTGTGGCTACTCTCCTGAAATTGCTCCACCATTAAAACACTTACAGGGTGAAAGAAAGAGGAGCAATCTATTGCCAGAGGAAATGTGAATTATACAAGGTCTTAAGTCACAGGTTGGAAAAGAAGACTTTTTTGGGGGGGCTGGGAGGATTGTCCGTGGAAAGAATCTGTCTTGACTGACCATACAATATTTAGTGAGTGTCTCTGACTGCTGTGAACACCAAATACTCAGAGCTGCTGCATGCACAATAATATATATATATATATTTTTTTTCTTTGTTTATTCTGCGGTTAGCCTTCTTCTCCTCTGTTTCTGTTTCCAGCAATGAAAATGCCTTATTGAAGAACACGCAGAACTTGGCTGAGCAGGTTTCTCAAACACAACAGTGGGAACTTTCTCCCATGTCAAAGATGTGGTTACAGGTAAACAACAGTTTGCCTGTTCTCAGCTCTTTTTGGCCTTGAATAGGTTCCAGTGGCCGTTTATTACTGTGGAACCTGTTCTTCTAGTCTGAGATTTGCCTGTCAACAAACAGAGAAATGCTGACATCCACCTCTTTTTTATCGCACTTGTGCCTAGGCTGACCTTTGCTAACAGTTAAGCGGGTGGAATTCTTCAATAATTGATATTTTTGTCAGGGAGCTCATGGATTGTGTGTGAATTTAAAGTCTAAAACATGTTCTGAAAACGCACTGAATTCAGGGAAGGCTATTCATATTCGAACTGAGTTTATTAACAGAGGTTCATTAAAAAGCAATCGATGTGTCCTCAAGTTGCCTGCATACTGGCACGGGAAGACTCTAAGTGGTCACTCCGCAAGGACGTGAACAGGCACACACATGTGCGCTCACAAACAGCAACGGTTATAAAACCACGTAGATCATTTGCAAACAAATTTGTATTTATAAGGACTGCATCCCACGTTTTACTGCCCTCATTTCTGCTTTGTGTTAAAGGAAAAGTGCTGTTTGAGCACACCGTGTCATTTAAGCTAAGGAGCATCCGGCTCCCCTCATCTACACAACCCACAGACCCTTCTTGCCACCCACTGCACACAGCAGTGCTTGCTCATCATTGATTGGGCTTTGTGTGTTTGTTTTTGTTTGAATATAAGCTTATGCTCCTCTTCCTCTTCCTCTTGAGTTTTTATCCCTCTCTCTCCTATGCATAAAGACTCTTTCCCCGAGGTGTTCTTTGAACAACTTAGCCAGGCATTAGCTGACGGAGGGACTTGTAGCTCATGAGGGAACGCCTGAAGAGAGGACGTGTTTGATCCTAAGATATCTGCCCTTGATTCTGTCTCTCCTGTGCCAGCCACCCAGTGCTCCCCACCGCTGCTGCCAAGCATTTCTGCCTATAAGTCGGCATTCTTATGCCTCCAACTGAGATAAAATCTATCACGCTGGAGAGGACTACCCTTCTCATTGTGCAAAGTCACCCACGGCACATGAAAAATAAAATCTACTCACTCAACATCTCTAAGGTATGCTTTACATTGACTCCACAATTTAGGAGGAACATACAGCAAAAAGGAGCAAAAAAGTCTATTTAAAACTTCAGCTTGCTCCAAATTACCAATTTATATCGCATCACAGGCAAAATTTACTGTTGTTTTTGGTTTCAAGCAGAGCAGTAGACCGGCGTAAAATGCTGGTCCCCTAGCAAACTGTGATGAGTACACCAAAGCAGCAGTTTCATGGAAATACTATTGTTTTCCAGCCTCTTGAAATTAAGTTGGCAAAACATACTGGCCAACTGTAGAGAACAGCCAACGTTCCCAGCACAGCTTTGTTTTAGATTCATAACAGTATCAGATGCAGTAATTCACTTGAGTAATGTCCTCATTTTCACCACAGCAAAACTGTGCAGCTAAAAAGAAATATAGACTGACTTTAATCTGGAAGATACTAAACCATAACAGGTCTGTCAACAACTTAAATGACAGAGGCGGTTTTAAAGTAGCATAAAACCATAGCATAGTGACATTTCCACAGGTTTTAAATGCATTTACATTAAAATCTATTTCATTAATAATCATTAATTTATACTGCTTTCTTTTATATATATATTTCTTTCTTGTGTGGCCCCTCCAGTCTACCTTGTCAGCTGAATTCTTGACAAGATAATGTAGCACAGTCTGCTCACTAAGACCCAAAGTTTGAAATTCTCTATTTAAGTACTGTTTTTGGTCGACCGGCGACCTGAGAAGTCAGATATTTAGCAAACATTAGGCTCAGTCAGAGTGGAGACTCTCTCATCTGTGCCGTCCAAATATTTAGTTACCCTGATTGGCTGAGAATGTGGGAATGTGTGTGCGTGCGCGTGTGGGGTGGGTGGGTGTATATGGATGGATCAGCTGGGCTAGATAGCAGTAGGTGAGGAGATTAAAAAGAAAATGACACACACACACATGCACACCTAAACCCACACTGCGAGCTCCCCCAGGTGAACAGGTGCAGTCATGGTCTGTCACAGATGCTCTGCGCGATTCGTCAGCTGCCATTCCTCCTGTCCACCTTGGGTGGTATGGGAGAAATTCACCACAACACAACCACAAATATACACAAATGCACTGACATTATATCAGATCTTTTTTTAGTCTCATAGGCTACTTCTGTAGCTTATAGAGCTGTCTAAAGACTCCCCAGGTGTGACTGAGAGTAAAATGATTTATGAAATTTACGATTTGTAAGTTTTTAACAAGTTCTTGAACTTAGGGAGCACTCTAACATGCTATGGATTTTCCCAGTGTTCAGCTTGCTGCTTATGTTTTTGCTAGCCACAGCCTTTGAGTACACCTCCCTCTTGGTTCATCCCTCCCTTCCCAGGAACCACAGTGTGTGACAGTGGGACATTAATCACAGGGCTGGGTAATAAAGCGAGGAGGGATGGGCACGTTGGGCCAGGGGGGCAGGCGTCTGGAGGGAGAAAAGGCTGTTTAGGGAAATCACACCATGCTTTATGACACACACTGATACACAGGCGCACTTTTACACTCACAGGTTTCGTTGCACACCCTGTGCACATCATGTTGAAAGCATCCAGCCTAAAACTTTGAAAAATTAGTTGAAGAGGAGAAAAAAAAAACAACTCATTATTTAGAGAAATGTGACCATTACCTCTCTATTAGTCAGTGCTTTGCCTGCTTGTGTCATGTCATGTGGCCCAGTCCTTGTTAATGAAGTGTTAATTTAGAAAGACTTTTTTGTGAGCAAATGAGAGGGAGTTTTTTGTTTTTTTTTTGTAATTTAGAAAGCCGTGATAGGTGTTTGCGGCTCATTAAAGAATAACACCTTAACTGCTGCTGTGATGCTGAGGTGAATGGAAATTTCTGTTAAGCTGAAAATGTGAAACAGTAAAAGAGTGTGAATGTATATGATCACTTGCTAAATGATAGCACGAGACACAGTTATTTAATCCACTGGTTGTGTAACTTTTCAACCTTTTTTTTTTTTGTTAACATCATCTTCATTCTTTCTTGGCATTTAACTCTGGAAACTCAGTTGTGATTCATCTAGTAGGTTTATAATAGTTTCCCGGTATTATACATCCTACATTTCTGTGGAACACAGCATCAACCCTGGAGATCCTTAAGATTAACCTATTGAACTGACTGAAAGCAGAAAAAAATGTAAACCAAACTTTAGGAGTATGTAAAGACTCTAATTCAACCATTACTAATAAATCAACTTTAAATCTTCCTCAGAAGACGTGTTTTTTCCGATAATCCTTAAATCCTTAGAAAGTATTTACAGTACATGGATTTCTTTGGAAAACAAGGTCAAGGACAACATCACAGAGGAATTCAAATTGTGGCTAGGTGTTAATAAGTATAACACCCAATATATCAGTAGAGCCAATATATCAGTTAGTAAAAGCCAATAAGTGGAAAATTTTAAAAAGTAAATAAGATATTAGTTACACTAACTTCAACCATGTTATTAGTGTTAATGTTGGATAGTTTGTTTAGAAGGCATTTTCCAACACTAATGATACAAACACAACAACGAGCTGATCCAAGGAGAGTTGGGTAGCACGGAAACGAATAAGCCACCACCTGTTCTGACAAAAGAACTAATTATTTTTAAAATGCATTGTTATATTATATATGACAGTAAGGATGTTGTAATGTGATGTGTTGCTTTTTTAAAATTTTATCAGCGAAATAATTAATTCATATTATTCCCTGTTTATTTGACAAGATCCATCTCTAAAAGGTCATTTTAAAGAAAATAAAGTTCCTTCATTCAGCTATGTTTTTTTCTTTTCACCAAACTTATTATCTTATTCTGGCTCATCTTAAAAGACGCATCAATATCTGATGCTGACAAATAAAACATGTACTTTTGACACATTGTGACCTTTTTTCTATTGCTGAAATATTTCTTAGAGCAGCTTTCTGACTTTTATATCCATTTTAATGTGCTTTTAGCATTGAAGATAACTGGCAGCTACAGAGATGTCCTATCAAAGTCATTGTTGCACATTCTTGAAATTTTGCCCGTAAGCAAGGCAATTAACCCTTCTAAATGTAGCAGCACTGTTTCTCTGTTAAGAAAGTATTCACAAGTTTAAAAAAAAAAGGTGTGTGTGGAATTAAATCTTTTTGCTGGCAATAGAGGTATAATAAATATCTGATTTCAATAAAGGATTCAGGTCAAGAGTCTACAATATGGCTACAAGGATACAAAAATCAACCCTGCCTGACTCTTGACTTGGAATTTTGATAAGTGTTACAGTCCCACTTTCCCTTGAAGCTGAAGCTGAATCTTACCTCTTCTTTCTAATGATAAGATGTTCTAGTCATCCTACACACTGCGAAATCGCACATTTTTGCTAAATATGAGTGGATCACCCCCTGCCTTTCATGGGTTCCCATTTATTTCACAGACACTGTGATTATAAGCTGTACTGGCCTTTTCGAGACTTGGATGTAAGATGAAGTCTAAAAATATATATCGCTATAATATCAGTGCCTGGTATTTAGGCTGGTTTTGCAAATGAGTGAACAAAGAAAGATAAAAAAAAATTTCTCTGTTCATGGTGTAAATATGGATTAATATTGTCATTTTCATCTCAAGGTTTGGATTTTACAACAAATATCTAGAATACCAGCTTCAAATTGAAGATCCCAAACAAAAGCAGATGGACAGTATTAGCAGGTATAAAGTGGTAGAGATATAATTCAGGTAATGTGCTTCCTCGATGATTGGCAAATATAAATAGGAAATATTTATACTGCAGTATCAGTTTGGATGAGCAGATTTTCAGTTAATTGGTGTAGCTTATATTGGACCACATAATCGCAAGAGAGAACCTGCTGAGCATGCCCCTGGTGACCATATCAACACAGGCAAATTTGACCATGATCCGGACATCTACTGCCCATCCCAGTGAGCTGGTGAAGCCTAGGTGAATAAAGTGAGAGAAGGAGAGAGAGAGGGAGCGCGAGATGAATGTCACCTCTGCTCTCATATGTCATATTGGTAGTCATAGATATGAGGAGAACGCCTCAAGGTTGAACGTGCAGCTGAGACATGAATAATCTATCAGAGGTTTCCTCCAACTAAACAGAGGGAAATATGTTAGAATGGATTATTTATACTTTAATATACACGTGTTGAATGGACAATCACGAGACATTGCTGAGGCCAGATTAATTGTTTGTGTCTGGAATTCACGCACACTGGGTGTGAAAGCACTGGTTTGTTAACCAAGCGTGGTTACGTGTATTCCCTGTACGCTGTAGCTTGGTGATGGATCACAATAACAGCGCGTCGTCGTTGGAAAGTGCATTCAGGTTTGTTTTTTTGTTTTTCATGCACAAGCTTTGGACCGAATCATCGATCTTTGCGCTTTGACATGTTGTTTATACTTTCTTACCCAAATCACTTTTTGCACAAAACACAGGCACACTCTCCCATTTCTCAGTGTGTGCAGACGCATGCACTCACCCCCACACTATTTAAATGTAGTCCGTCTCGTACTGGTCTGGCCTCTGCTTTCCAGCTCCCCTTATTTCCTCTTCAGATGACTGCTTCGGCATGGGAAATGTCAAGCTCTCTTTGCCAGCACTGTTTGGCTTCTTCAAACATTTGTGAAGTGTTAAGCTCATCTCTGCAGCTTAGGAGGGCAGTCTCTTAGGAATCTAGACTGCTGACCCGCAACATAGCAAAGACAGCCTAGCCAAGTGCACTCAAGCACATCCACTCTGCCTGCTCATTCGCATCAACCAAAGATTGTATTAGTCCCAAGTTTGTGGTCTCTAAAGCAGCACTCTCACCGTGCTGCAGAGGTTCATGCATTGCATAACGGAATTGATGGGGGTAGCGTCGTAGCTCTTAACAGCAATGTTGTCTTTTCACATTTAGTTGGAAATAATAGTAGAATGCTGCTCTTAGTAGCCTCATTTTAACTCAAATTAATGTCGCCTTTAAAACAAAGCCAAAGCAAACACTCTCCTTGGTAACAAATTCTTCTAAATTCCACCTACTGATTTGATTTCATGAGTTGATACCACAACAGGCTTGTTAGACGAAGATAAATTACACTGATTTTTAAAATGTGCTTTGGTTCCAAACTTAGTGTGCAACAATGAAGAAATCAAGGTTTAAATCATTAACAGTCAGCCAGAGAGGTGAAAGAGGTGACAAGCTGTAATGAAAATGAGCAAGAGAGATGGGTATGTTCAATTATTTCTGTCTGCCACCTGTTCTGCTCTCACTTTTACTGGGCTATATAAACAGATATGAAAATCCTGTGACTAGAACTGCCTTGCTTCTCTCCCTGGAGACAGCTGCCTTAGTGTTGCATTTCTACAAGAAATTGGAAATATGGTGTTTACCATATTTGGTTCCACAAACAGAAAGAGGCGCATGGCGTATCTCAAAAGTAATATGCAATTAGCTTGAGCTCTTTAGACGTCTGTGCAAATAACCTTTGTATTATACCGGAGACGGCTGTTAAATTGTCCTGTGTGTTATAACATTTGTGAGATTGCCCCAACCTGTCCCTTTTTAAGTTTATGCATCTTTAACTAATGGCGTGATAATGTTTTTCAGTCACATTTACAGTATATTTCACGGTCACATCTCATGATGATGGGAAACAAGCGCCTATTTGTGTTCATTTTATTTGTGCTCTTGGAACTGTTCGGATATTGTCTTTCTGTGTGTCCTCTTGATTTCGTCCCACCCAGCCAATGGAGAAATTCCATTTATTATGGGACAACAGATGCTTTTTTTTGGTTGTTTGTTTTGTTTCATTTTTCACATTTTTTTTCCACTTATGCCCAAAAGGAGGGAAAAAAGTGCTTCTTCTTTTATTATTATTCTTTTTAAAACCAAGTTCTGGATCCGTTTGACACAGGCATGAACACTCCCATAATCAGCCAGAGTGTGCATCCTTCTGAATAGAGATGAAAGAGGGGAACACACACACACTTATACACACATGCGTGCACATGCCGGCAACAAGAGCACACAAATAAACAGGCACAAACACACAGGGAAGAAGCACAAGCCATTTGGCACAGCCTCTCTGTCTAGGGAGGGCTTCAAAGCCCACTGACATGAATTTATGATAACGGCACTATGCCTTTGCCAAACCTCAACTGTTGTTGTTTTTCCTCTTGCTCCCTCCCCATCCTTTCTGTATGCTTTGCCATCCCCTTGATCAGAGCTTTGGAAATTGCTAGCAGGTGTCCCCCAATCCCCTTGAAAAGATATGTGCACTTACTATATGTGCATAAGTGCGCGTGTTCATAAATATAAGTGTGTGTGTTTCGATTGGGACAGCCTGACGGGCACTTCCTTTTTTGCATCATTTCATTAGGACTGGCTCTAGTTCTAAGACTTAAGGCTCCAACTTCCTGTGCAGCTCAGTTTCATGATACTTCTATGAATCTGCTACCCTCTCCCTGTGTGGTTGTACTCGATTCTGTGCTCACTACTGACATGAATATCACTTTCTTCTCCGTCCACTCCCCCATTCTCCCTTTATTTCTCTCTGCAGATGAGGATTGTCTGAACTGTACAGAGGAGTGCCGGGTACTCGGTCATTCTGACCGCTGCTGGATGCCCCAGTTCCCCACTGGAGGAAACCAGGCAGAGGGTATCGACTACCGCAACAATATGTTTGTGCCAGCAGGGATGGAGACTGTACCAGAGACAGAGACCTACGAGACTGTCAACCCCAATGGCAAGAAAACGTTCTGTACTTTTGGCAAAGAGAGACGTGACCACACCATCCTGGTTGCCAACGTCAAGCCCTACTTGAAGGCGAAACGTGCTCTCAGCCCACTGCTCCAAGAAGTACCCTCAGCCTCCAGCAGTCCTACCAAGGGCTGCTCCACTATGTCTCCCTGCTCCTCAGTCAAAAGCCCTGCCGACGGGGCCGAAGGCAAACCACCTCCAGCCACCTGCTCTGGTCACTATGGGCCTCCGGATGGTCAGTACCTGTCACCCACCAAACAAACCAGAGAACAGGGGGTCTACCCATCCTTGCCTCCTTCAGACCCAGTGGCCAAGGTGCTCGCAGAGGCTCGCTCTAGGATCAGCCAAGAGGCAGCAGGTGAAATGGAGTGTGTCCTGGAGCAGGTGGACCCAGACGCAAGCCGTGACGGAATGGACGCTGACCAGGTGGTGAGAGACATCGACAAACTATTGCAGGACTGCAGGGGAAGTGAAGCCACTGGCACGCTCAGGAAGTGACACAAAGAACTGCAGCAAAAAGAAGTCAAGACGGTAGAGAGAGGAGTAGGGTGCTATTCCACAAACTCTCATACCAAAACTCTCACCAAAACAAACTGAAAAAAGCTTAAATGGCTCTTATGACAGGAGCTCTTTTCACTGTATTTGTTGTAAGAAAACACTGAACATTTAATATATCAGTCATTCGGCACCAGTTTCGGTGCTGAGATCCCTACCAACAGAAAGGAACTTGGTAACAAACATCTGAATTCTTCTGAATTTATAAACTCTTATGTTTTGGATTCCTAAGCAAAGTGCAGGGGTTCTCCCCTCAGGCACCTCGCAAGCTTATTATCTAAGTGCCCACCAGCTCATAAGTGTGTTGTTCATGGTCTCGTGAAATCCTACATATTTAAGTGTGTAGGTGGATTTCTGTTATGTGTGATGGACATCAAAAACGATCGAAAAAGGACTATTTATGGTCAGATGCGACAATCGACGCGGACGCAGAAACAAATTCTAATCTGTTTGGGGCAGTAAAAAGACCGAAATCCACAAGCCGACCTTATCCTTTTTGAATTTAATCTAAGTGTTTGGATCCTGTGTCTGAAAAGATTGGTTAATCAGGGGTGTGTTCGCAGGGGTTTGTTATGAACTCGGGGGTCGGAGTGGCTTCAGTGTCCCGCTGAAGGTGAATTATTACCAGTGTAACCATGCTTCACCTGTCATTTGTAGCTACATGTGTAAGCTGTGTCTGTCTCACACCTCTATTTAAATGTTCACGTTGCTGACCGGTGTAGCTGCACGCACACAAGTTTACACACGTGCACTACACTTTGCGCAAACATACGCTGACACACGCACTGATGCCTCACCGCACTCAAACAAACACACACACACGCACACATAGACAAAAATGCTTAAACACAACTGTCCATCTGTGGAATTGTCTTATACATGTACGTCATCAGCTTTCAGTCCCTTGTGTACGGTGAATTATCATGTGTGTGACTCTGCCTTAAGGCAAGTTGTAAAAAAAAAAAAAAGGAAATTTAAAAAAAAAAAAAAAGGGACATTTTTCCTCAACTGTGAAAAGATGATATCTATATGATTATATAGATGACTGTATGTATGAATCCATGTATAGTGTCCAAATATTAACAAAAATATTTATACATTTTGTAAGAAAACAAAAAAAAAAAGAAGAAGAAATGAGGAAACTAAACGAAATGTGTCCTGGCGTTAAGGTCGAGTAGAGCGGCGTACTAACTGAAAGAACTACAAAGGACACTGCCATTGTTTCGAAGACAAATATCCAAAAATATAAACGAAGAAGAAAATGTCCCTTCACATTCTCACTATACATAATATCATTATATGTGTAAATGTATCCAATTTAGATGTGTTTACATCAAAAAAATTGACATATTTTTTATTGATTTTACTGCAATTTCTGTGCATTTGAGCCAAATTGTTATGTGTACAAAAGCTATATTGTGTATTTTATTAAATTAATATATAGTTGTGTTGCAATATACTTGGGCTTATATTGTATTTGGCAAAAGTTGCCTTAGTAGCTGTCGAACTCTGTGAGTTTGCTTTAGTTTGGGTTTTATGTTGGTGTTTTCTTATTTGTTTTGTTTTTTTCCATCTCTATTCTGCATCTTTGCAGGCTGGCTTCAGTGCTTTTGAGATGTCGCCTCTTTTTACCCTGAGATCCAGCTGGATCAGATACAATAACTGTTGAAAGCTTCATGAGCCAGCTGATCTAGAATACGGTTCGAACCAACGACAAAAAGCAACAACCACTAGAAAAAAATAGTTCAAATATTTTTACTGAGCAGATTTTTACAGGGCAGCTATTTTCTTTAACTAGTATGCGTATTTTCTGTTCATTATGTTTTTACTTTATCTCCAAAAAAAGAAACCTGCCATATGGAAAGTGGAGTGGTTTCCTTGGTGATCATAAAACTGCCTTACTGTCTCTGCAGAGAGCTTGTTGTATCTGTGGAGCTTGTGACTGCTTATAAAGCCCTGGTCCACCAGAATGTGCATTTTCTATAAAGGACCAAACGAGGTTCTTTTTTCAGCAATTTGTGTTGTTTATGTATGTACTCAATACCTGTTAGAATTATCATACTTTGCAGAGAAACTTGACATCTAAAATTCTATCTGAAGTTCTCTTTTTTTCTCTTTTTTTTGATGTCTTTGCTGTTTAGGTACATGGTTTTATAGCGCCATGTGACTTCGCATTCAGGCTTTCTTAAGAGGAAAAAAAAAGATACAGACATTTATTTTTGAAAAAATTTTGGCACATTTCGGCCACTCTCTGAAATAATAGCGGGAGGTGCTTTTTCTAATATTCTCTGGCGGTAAAATACGCAGAACAGTAGGCTACTAGATTAGATGTGTTTTGGAAAAATGTGACCACAATCACCAAATGTATGTGGAGAGACAGCCATGAGAGGGAACAGTGACTTCAGATCCACACGACTCTTGGTGCGTTTAACACCGGGAAGAGCTGAACCGGAATCTCAACAGCAGATATAACACCCTCGGTCCTATGAACACATCACATCCGAGTTTTTTTGCTTCTTTTTTCTTAATTGAGATGCATGTTTGGACATTCGCCTATCAGTCTGCCATTTTGTTGTACCTACTTGCCATGTTTCTTTTTTTATTTTGTGCATTCTACCCTTCATTTGCTTACTTTTCTCCTCCTAAGCCATTGGCTTTCTCGCCTCTGTGGAGCAAAGTATGTGTTGCCGTTTTCTCCTCTCTTTCATCTGCAGAGTATTTGGTTTCGTCTTACCCTTGCTCTTTTTCCTGGGAGATGGCAGAGGCTGTTTTTAGAGAGGGCTTGGAGGATTTTGATGGAGGAGGAAAATATTTATGGCTCTTTTTAAATGACTTTTTTTTTCTCTCTCCTTGTTGTTATCTCTCTCAAATATCTGGATAAATCAAGCAAACCTGACATTCACAACATACAAACAGTTAAAATGTGCTGTTCTACGAGCACACTACAACTGTGATCCATAAAAAAAAAGTCTTGTCACGCACACATTCACAAAAATAACACCAAGGCACTTCAGCAACACACTGCCTTTTATTTAAATGCTAGCCCCTTGGAGGTAAAGGCTCAAAGAGAGGGCAAAACACTACCCAGACAAATGTGACACTTCCACACTTGTCTTCATCCTTTATTTTTCCTTTTTATCTCTTTGTGCTCAGTCTTCATGCTCGAACAAGCATTCTGTGTGTGTGTGTGTGTGTGTGTGTGTGCATGCAGAATTCGCTTTCATGCCTTCATATTTTGACTAAACACTCCCTTTCTTCCTTGATTTCTGTTCCTTCTTTTCGAGAGATTTATTTCGCCCTTAAATTAAACCTATGTTGTTGCGCTGTCTCCTTCTTTTTTTGTTTTTTACTTGACATTCACCCAACAACAAAGGTCAGAGGTCATCCCAGGATTCTTGAGCCCAGCTGCTGTAAGTGCTGTCCCCTCTAATGGCGTTCCACAGGCCCAGCCACTGTCTGTACGCTCCCAAACATGAGGGCAAATGGGGAAATGAGCTGGGTTCAGTGGACAGAAGGTATTCTTTAAAGCCATGGCCCCTCTCTCAGGCTTTTTGCTGTTTAATAAAGCAGAGGCTACTGCTGAGGTCAACACATAGTGGGAGGTGGAGCACAATGTAAGGCCTTTCATTGTTGTCTAATTACACACTGTTGGCATCATACACTGTTAGCAGTGCATTACTGAACTCTAGAGTGGGTTATTTTTGCCCACTTGAGACTGTTGGTTTTATCAAGTGATTAGGACAGGGCCTTGTTGAATGTGGCTAACCACCTCTGGTCTCTGACTCACACCGACGCAGGTGCACATGGACTCAGACAGCCACTGCTTCACACTCACATAGACAACATGCCTTTTTTTTTTTTTTTTTTTTGTTTTTTAAG
>VUQG01045000.1:21981-32675 GCA_015106755.1 Etia nguti | reverse complement strand
CCCTTTTTATCTTTTTTTTTTTTTTTTTTTTTTTTGGTAGTTACAGCAAGCACCCAATGTTTGTCAGTGTTGTCCCCTCACCCTCCAGGCCCGCACTGATAGCATAGGACTCGCTACAATGGGCAGCTGGTGAAAAGACCAGAGACATTCATTTGTATGGATTATTTCAACTGCTATTGTCTAAAGGCTGTGTTCATTGTGATCTATCTGGAAAAAAAAAGAAAAAAAAAAGATGAAAAGTTCAAATAAAAAAAGCAATTACTAATAACGTTTGCTCTTGTCCTTTTATGAGCCGGTTGAGGATTGGTTAGTCACGGCTTTGTTTTGATTTCCCTTCGTCTCCCGAGCGATAACCTCGCACATGCGTCCACGGAGCCAATCTTTTTCTTGTCAAATAGGAATGCATTGTTTACTCAGCGAGTGCCAGATTAGTTTGGAACAGATAAAAGACTTCAGAAATATTTCCAATTGTGTTCTTCAGTGTTAAATTCACATGCACAGGGCAAATCCTACCAAAGTACACACACATAGAAACTTGCTGTGGGCAAATGATCCTCGATTCATTACATTAGTTCACATTTTCACCACATAAAGATTACTGCTCATGCCTCTTCTTCTTTTTTTTTCTTGAATTGCTTAGAGGCAAATAAATTGGCGGTTGAAATTATGTCTACTACTGCTTCTCAAATAAGATTTTGTATTCTACCCTTCAGCTAGATTTGCATTCAGAGGCCAATTTGAAGCCTTTTCAACGCTGGTCTGGTTAGATATACCACATTGCTCCCAAATCTGGTTTGCTTAATTCCTAATTTGTTTGTGTGTTACGTTAGAGATGCTCCGAGTGGCAGGTTTGACCTTCTTTTTAGTGTTTAGTGTGGACAAACTTTTTTCTTTCTTTTGAACCGCTGACTGGTGCTTAAAGTATTATTGCTTTGAAATGGGTTTTTAATGTCTTATTTCAGTGTTTCCCAATACAAAATGACAGACCATGGGAGCTAATGATACACCATTACATTTATCTAAGGAAACTATTCCATCATTACTGTTTAATTGCAGAAGTACATATGGCTCTTTGTGTTTGCGACTCCATGGATCCATCAGCATACTGCTGTCTAAGGATTCGAGTCAGTAATTTTCCAGACTGCAGTCCTTCTAAGCATTCACACGGAGATGTCCTACAACCTGAAAGTGGATCATTTCTCAATGCTAAAGTGATAAAATATAATGATTTTTTTCCCCACATGCTTGCTTTTTGTATTCTAAATACGCTAAAATGAATTGTATCAGTAATATCGATGTGTGCAACATTTCAATAACAAAATAAAAAAAACTTTTTTGAAGGGGACTCAAACAAACTCATTTTTATTTTGGCCACAGAGAGAGTGTTTTACTCCAGCCTGAATTTACAGACCATTGGTATGCACCAAGGCTTTTTTTCTGTTTTTCATCTAACTAGTTGCCTCGAGGCAGATATTAATTAAAAAGATAGTTGAGGCACTCACACAGCTTGTAGGACTGCAGTGGCTGTACACGCATCGCATGGTTGTCTCATTTGGCCCGGTGATAAGAGTTTCCTTTCAACCTAAAGTGTACCTTCAAGCCAATCATAGCATTATATTATATGTGCCAATCGTTTCTAATCAGAATTTTTCTGAACACACGCAAGTTGTTATTGAGACTGCAGTAAAGTCCGAAACAGTAATGATGTGATGGAATAACCGATAGGTAGAAGCCACAAGTGCGCAATGTGACTGTTACTGAGCTAAAAGACGCCCAGAAAATATAAAGAAATAGATCTCAGTGTCTGTCAGTACATTACGTACACTGTATTTTACAGCATGCATGAGTAAAAAATAAATAAAACTGATGTTAAAGTGAGGACAGAATCATAAATTCTATGTATAGCTTCAGTTCTAAGAATAGGAACATGGTGTTTCTATTTGTTTGATTGTTTGCTTGTTTAGTTATATATAGTGACTGTAGTCACTAAAATGAGTTTGTGATTTAAGCCTAACACAAGATAGCAAACTCATATTTCAGCATTTTAATCAAGGTCCTTGATCCAAATAACTGTGCTGATGGGATTTAATCAAGTGCTGTTCTGTATTGAGCTGGCTAAAAGGGCAAATGGAGAGAATATCTTTTCAACATGAAGAAAAGAAAGTATTCATCATATTCTATTGTTAAAGGACAAGGATCCTCCTTTCATTTGTGGTCGTGTTCAGGAAGGTACTGCAAATTGAAAATATGTGCAATATGTGTGTGGCTGTAACTGTGTGTGTGTGTGTGTGTGTGTGTGTGTGGTTTCATAAAAGAGACGTGAGGGACACTGGTAATATAAATGTATGCCTCACAACACAACCCTGTCACCTAAAAATGATGTTCCTATGCAGTTAAACTGCTTTCCTTTCTTGTGCTTTCCCAGCTTCAGCTTTACCGGAGTCAGCCAGAGAAGGTTGTGTTGGATGGCAGGTTTACAAAGTGCAACACCCTTTACCCCTTAAATAACAGTAATTGTGGACTTTTTTTTTTTAAACCAGATGACCTTTTTCTAACTTTCCTTATTTCCATTATATAACCTAGCAAAAACCAGCGCTACAGGCTGTTTCTGCCAGGCCTGCATTATTCCTGATACAGTTACAGCTGAGAAAAAGAAAATGTTTATTTACTAACAATTTTGAACCGTTAGAAATGCAGTGGGAACGTGTAACTTAGGAGAAAAGAAGGAATGGCAATGGCCCCATTCTCTATGTGTATATCATCGTTAGCTATTTAAGCTGATTGTTATACATTTCTTTTCTGTTATTCGAAAGCATCAGTGTAACTATAAATCTTTAGCCTTAATAGCTTCATTGCCACCAAATTACTACTAAATATGATTTAAACATGACTTCATTTGAGTACTTTTGGAACCGCTCACGATTCTTTGACCATAGCATGCAAATGTCCGGAAAGATTCCCGTCTCTCTGCCATCTGTTGTGACCATTTTTCACCCTCAGTTAATGTTAAAAGTGTGGCAGACGAGAAATATAAACTTGCCAATTGTTAAAACTTAAACCCTTTTGGTGCCCAAACATGTTCGTTCACTATCTGGCCTCGATTGCACAGTTCTATATACAAATACACAGAAAAAAGAAACTGTACTTTTTATTTAAAGTCAATATTTTAATCAGCCACCATATAGATGTTACGAACCTTGGTACTACTATTTGGACACTGACACAATTTTTCTAATTTTGTCTCTGTACATCCCAAAGTGGTTTTTAAATGAAGTGCAGACTTTCAGTTTTAATTCAAGGGGTTCAACAGAAGTATTGCATTTACATTTTAATTTATTTTGTCCCACTTTCAGAGGCTGAAAACTAATTGGACAAACTAACATAATTTTAAATATGAGGGTTTGTTTTTAACACTTGGATAAAAATCCTTTGCAATCCAATCCAGTGACCGCCTGACGTCTAGAATCCACGGGTATCGCCAAAATCTGCTTTTTCTCCAGTTGCTGCCTGCTTGTGGGTCTCACTGCCTTCATTTTGGTCTGCAATAACTGAAAAGCATGCTCTGTTGGGTTGAGATTAGTTGGCTGCCTGGGTCAGTGAAGAATATCCCATGTCTTTGCCTTGAGAAAATTTTGGGTTGGTTTTGCAGTATGCTTTGGGTCATTATCCATTTATACTGTAAAGTGCCATTCCAGTTTTGCACACTTTATGAGTCAACCTGTTACTTCTATCATCAATAAACATTAGTGAGCCGGTTCCCCTGGCAGCCATACATGCCTATGCCATAACGCTGCCTCCACCATGTTTGACAGGTAATGTGGTATGGTTCACACCATGAGCTGTTTCTCTCCTTCTTATCGTTCTGGTACAAGTTAAATCAAGTTGATTCTTTCCAAATTTTTTTCCAGAACTGCGCAGCCTCTTATTGATCCTTTCTGGCAAAGTCTAATCTGGCCTTCCCGAACTTGAGTATAACCAGTTGTTAAACCCTCTTTATCAGCTTTCATGATGAAGTATCCTGATTGGAGAATGATACACCTACTTCCTTGAAAATGCTCTTGACTTGGCTAAATAAATAAAGGGTTTTCCTTAACCAAAGAAAGATTTCTGTGATCCTCTGCTTTTATTGTTTTCCTTGGTCTTAAAGACCTCTTAGTCTTGCTGAACTTGTGAATGCATTCCTTCTATTTAAGATTTATTTGGGGGTTTCTTTGTATTTTTTAGCCTTACGTTGGCCTTCTTCATTTGCTTCAACATCTCTTTGGACCTCATATTCTAGCGAACAGCTTCCAAAATGCAAGTTCACCAACTGGAGTCTTTTATCTGCTTAATTTGTCATGAAATAATGAGGGTACAGGCCTCAACTGGCTATGAAACGGCTGTCAGTCAAATGTACAATTAGTTTTGAGCCTCTGAAAATGGGAATGTGCATGAAAATAACTAATCCATTTACGTTTGCAAAACCCCTGCAATTAAAGGTAGCAGTCTGCACTTCAATCAGATCATGATTGTTTGATTTAAAATCCACCGAGACAAAATTTCAAAGATTGCATCATTGTGTAAATACTTATGGACCTGACTGTACTTATTACTGCACCCAGCACCTTAGACTGTCGGTTCTCTACACATGAAAACCCTCCTTTCAAGTGTGTAAGTGTCCAAGTGTTTGTTACCCGGAGCAGAATCGAAAGCAGCAAAATAATGGCTCTAGACAGCTTCTGTGAAGGGGCAAGCTCACATCAGTGAAGGAAAATGCTAGATGAAAAGGTCAATAAGCAACACGGGAAACTTAATATGAAGTAGACATATGAATTCCATCACATGGATTAGCGCCCCTGGCAAAGTGCAGGACTGACTGACACTGCTGAATCAATTCATAAATATCCAATGTCTCATGTGTAAGACACTCAAGTGTTAAGAGGACCTTTCACTAAATGCCACCTAGACTTTTAAAGCAATGCTGTTCACCTATTTTGTTTCCCATTATGGGTATTATGATTACTTCTTTTACTTCATTTTATCTCATTTATTTATTTATTTATTTTACTTTTTGGCTCAAGTTGGACACCTCTGAAGTTGTTGGAGTTGCTGAATTTCTTGCAGTTTCACTACCTACTACTGTACTTATGGATGTTTGAACATGTGGTCTTTCATGTTTGTTTACATTTATAGCAGATAGAAAATGGTGCGTTCCACTAAACATCTGCAGTATACAGTTGCCTGTAATCTGTAAATCTGTGGCGATGATGACAATTTCCTTTCACTTCCCTATTGCATTATGGTTGAACCGTTATTTTAACAGTCAACAAGCAAGCGAGTCAGTTGTTAGGCTTTGCGGCTTTGTTGATAGCTTGCCACAGAGGCCATCACAGAAAGGATGTATTGGATGAAAGAGAAGACAGATACCTAAATGGCTGGACGATAACAACAGGATGTGATTTGGACAGAATGTCAGGAGGGAACAGGAAGGTCAATATTACAGTAACAGAATATGACCTTCGGGATATTCTTCTTACTACTGAAGCTTTTCTCCTTTGGCAGAGCTGCACCATTGATCCTATGCTCTAATATCAATTAGCCATGCCATCATTAACTGAGCCTTACCACAATGTCATTTTGACAATGTTCCTTGGAATATATCCTGAGCTACCTATTCAGTGTACTCTATATTTAAACTTTCTTTGTCCAAGAGTGATCTTTGTGAAATAAGTTCCTGGGTAGGGCTAAAGGCAAGGTTAGAAAACTTTAAAAAGAACAGGCATCATCAAATCTGAGGTCAGCGCGACACAAAAAACAAACCGTGCACGACGCTGAGTTAAATTTCACTCAAATATGTATGCAGGCAGAAAAGCAAACACACACATGCATACTGAAGTGATTCCGTACAAACTCCAATTATGTTTTTGTTGCACAATAAATCTCATGATAAGGAAAATAAATTAGTGGGGCAGATAATTAATTTTAACTAGCTTGTCCTCTTTATCTGCCATATTGACTCTCTTTGTTAAAAGTAAGAATATGAATGGCATTTCCAAGCAATTATACAAATCAGTGCCACGAGTTCTGTCTGGTCTGTGGGCTTTTTCCTCGCCTGCACTGCTGCTATCCTGAAGTGGCCTACGCAGGGTAGTTGGTAGAGGGTGTGGCAGAGAAATACATGGGAAACCATTAAACAGATATCCACTGATCCAGTGAAAATATACTGTGCAGTTTTAAACAAAATTTTACACATTTCCTGTCATCTATAGAGTGGAGAATTTATGGCAGCTCATTGAAAGTCTATCTGCATGAACTGCATGATGAATGGCTCTACCAGGAAAATTCTTCACTGTGTTGGCTTAAGGCTTTGGCCTTGAAACCCAACTGTCCGCTGAAAATCTGTGAGACATTTGTCTGTTGGCACATTTTCAATTGTTCTATTTCAGTCAAACTACCGGCTTTGGTATGCTATAGCGTTTACAACAATGGCAACTGGCAACTTTTAGTCGGATGAAAGCCCCATTCCTCTGCCTTGCACCATTGTTTTCAAAGTTTATGTATATCCAGTATGAGCACAGCAGTGGGTATCATGCAGGGATGTCGGCCCCTCTCTGAACTCAGAGGCATGGCTGACAAAGGCGATTAAAGCCTCTGACAGCATGCCTGCATATGATTAGACCATCCTTTAGAGCTTTGAACCCCCCCCACTCCACCATCAACTATTCCCCAAACTTATACAATGAAACACAATGAATACGCAGTCCACATCTAGGAGTGAGAAACTGAACGATCAAATAAGAATCAGCAAGGGAAAAACAAACAAAGAGTTGCTAAATAAGCAGCGCGACAGACAGAGGCCTTTTCCTCGGCTAATGGCTATTGCAAATAGAATGGGCCTTGTGGGATTTAAAGGGCTGCGGCTGACAGTTAAAGCAGTCTAAAGCTGATCTACAACAAAGTGAGAATGTGATGAATCCGCACAGCACCAACCTCGACAGGATGAGAGGGTGTAAATAACAGGCACTCCCCAGAGATGTGTGCCACATAGCACAAAGGCTCCCTGGTTTGGGTGTTTGATTTGTTTGACTGCTATCTGACATTTACTTAACCAGTTGCACGGAAATTATCTTAAAAGATTCTCAGTTTGGCTCAACAATGGTAAAAGCATTTCACCATTTGCCTGTCTGTTTGAGGTGCCACTGCACAAATATCTGCACTGCATATATTGGATTAAAATATCTTGCACATAACTGGTAACCCACTGCACATACAGTATTTTGCCTGTATTGGGGGGGCGTAGTAATTCAACTTTATATGAAAGCGCAATTTAACACCGAAGCACTACTGCGAGCTGAGCATTAGGAGCCACAGTTAAGTCATGTTACCCTTAGGTTGTCCGTGAAAAAAACATTGGTGCATCTCCATTTATGTCTCTTTCTGTTCTTATCTGGTCAAACATCCTTGCCATCACATCTCTGTTACCTTAATGGAAAACATTAGAGATGCCCTTCTAATATTACACCCTTCAGATATACTGCTCTTTTCCTGCCTCTCTTTGTCTCTTTCCTCCTCCGGACCACCCAGCGAGCGAGTTACGTGAGTGTGTAACTGTGCATGTGTTGTGCATCTGGGCTAGTGTTACAGCTCAGATCACAGCCCAGTGCACATCTGAACACCCTGTTTTCGAGTGTCAGTTGAGTGGCAGGAGGATAGTGACAGTGCTGTCTCAGATCCTCTGCCTGTGTGACACAATGTGCCTGACACCGGTTTACAATAAGGTGACACACTGTGCGTCAAAGCATGCGAACGCGGATAAATTAATCAAGCCAAATGGCTCATTTTGAGTCTAGAACTCATGTGTAGTTCTAAGTTGATTAATGTATCAATTTATTGACCAGATGACTGCTCAACAGATGGCACTATTGATAAAACTATTGATTGCATTCACACTAGATTCACATACTCAAGCTGCCTAGCCCACATTTGCTAATGAGACACATCAATATCTCATACCAGTGTTTTGCACATCAACATATTTCTACAGAAAAGGAAATAAATTCCTTCTGAAGGAGAAACTTGAAACAAAGAAGCATTGGAAAACATTATCATGACCTTGTTTTTCTGCCTCTACAGTTTGCATAGCGACTCTTATACGCATATGCTGTACAACGTAAATGCATATAACATGTGTTTCTTCTAACCATAGAGTGATCAGTCTTACTTGTCAGTAATTACCATAATCAAGTAGCTTTATATCTTAATCATAGAGGTGGCAGATTAGACCACACAAAAATGACCACTTCATTTGTATTCATACGGCACCTAATCATAATCATAAGTCATTTCAGTGCAGTTTACCTACAAAGGTCAACAATACAGTACGAGACAATATTATGGGAGAAATACAATTATTCCCCTTTGAGCCTGCACTTGGAAACAGTGGGGAGGAAAAATATCCTTTTAACAGGAAGAAATCCCCAACAGAACCAGCCACAGGGAGGGTAACCATCTGCCTTCACCGGTTGGGGTGAGAGAGACGCAGAGTGAGAAAAGATGACAACTTGAGAAACAACAAACAATGAACACTTGGCAGGGTGGTGGAGCCAGTAACCACATATCAGAAACATGCAGTTCTGGGGGCAGAGATACCTGCAGAAAGAGACAGGGAGAGGGCAAGCAGAGAAGCAAGAACTGCTTCAGAGAGAGGAAACAAAGGTGCATTAGAGGATCACTGGGTCATTGTACTGACAGCAAATGTTATCTGATGTATAGATATGTGAACTGAAACTCAAATATGATGTTTTATAACAGTTCTAATAGAGATGAAAGAAATAAAACATGTAAAAATATGTTAAGATGAACCTGGAAAAGCAAATAGCCTAAAAAGGTGACAAGTTGGGTCTGTGTAACATGTAAGTCCAGTGACAGGGATTCAGATTTCATTAAACACGAAAGGACAGATATGAAGTATAATTATATTTAAAAATAAAAGTGTGGCATGCATTTAAATGACAACACCCTTTTTAATTTTAGTGCGACAAACTGAACCATGTGATCAAAAAGCATAAATTATAAAATAAAAAAAGGGAATTTTGCACTGATCAGGTTGTCCATTCATCACCTCCAAGGTCATTTTGACATGCAAAACTCTTTAGAGAGCCAGATGGTTCAGACCTGATGTACATGAACCGTTAAATTTCCAAAGGTTGAGATGGTGCCACGAGTGGCAAAGCTGCATCTGGCATGGTAGTGAGAGGCCTGTGTGGTATCTAGACCACATCCATTCCTGATGGCACCAACCACAGGGGTACAGGCTGATGCCCAGTGATGACTAACAGGGTCATTTAAAGCATTTCCCAATAACTGCACGCCTGTGATGTATGTATGTATGTATGGTTGTATATATGTCCAATGCTTATCTGTCATAAAAACAAAACACAAATATTTTAGAAATCTATCAAAATTTTCTTAAACTATAAATTATAGTTTTTTTCTTTTTTTTTCTTTTTAAAGAAAATTGCAAATCAAATTCAAACTTTTGCACCCAAATTTGAACTGGCATACTGGACTTCTTTAAAAAAGTCATAAATTAATCAAGCATAACATCCAACCACTAAAAATAATTTTTTTTCTGTTCTGAAATGCAAGTAAATAACCAATTTAGCGTATTAATTAAAATAATAATAATGTGTTTTACTATTTTGTCTGCTTTTCTTTGGGTGAAACAGTTCATATGAAAATTAATGGGTAACAACAACAATAATGATATTTTAGCATTATAAAAATCATTTTTATCAAAGAGTTTGAAAATACTGGTTGATTAATCATTATAGAAACAACAAATATAATTTTGGTAATTACCAACACTGTTAATTTAGGGCAGCTGTGACATAAAGCTTACACGAGGTGGTAGTTTGTAGCATGTATGGTATGTAACACTACCAGTCAAATTTTGGACACACCTTCTTTAATGGTTTTTCTTTATTTTTACTACTTTCTACATTGTAGATACAAACTGAAGACATCAAATATATGAATCAAGATACATGGAAATATGTAGCAAAGGAAAAATTAATACATAACTCTAAATATGTCTTATATTTTAGATTCCTCAAAGTAGCCACCCTTTGCTTTGTTGACAGTGTTGCAAACCCTTGGCTCTCTCTCACTTCACGTGTGCCTTGTCAGGGTTCATTTGTGGAATTTCTTGCCTTCTTAATGGGGTTGACCATCAGTTGTGTTGTGCAGAAGTTAGGTTGGTACACAGCTGACAGCCCTATTTGACAAATTTTAGAATTCATATTATGGCAGGAACCAATCAGCTAAGTGGGAAAGTCATTCTGAAATTCATCGGTGAACGGATGGTCTCTACATGCATTGTTCCCACCGTGAAGCACGGAGGAGGTGTGATGGTGTGGGGGTGTTTTGCTGGTGACACTGAACCACCATGGCTACTACAGCATCCTGCAGTGAAATGCCATCCCATTAGGTTTGCATTTAGTAGGACCATTATTTATTTGTTGACATGACAATGACCCCAAACACACTTTGGAGAGTGATGGAGTGCTGCACCAGATAGCCTGGCCTTCACAGTCACCTGACCTAAACCCAGTCGAGATGGTTTGGGATGAGATGGACCGCAGAGTGAAGGCAAAAGGGCCAACAAGTGCTCAGCATCTCTGGGAACACCTTCAAGACTGTTGGAAAGCCATTTC
>VUQG01044999.1:0-13734 GCA_015106755.1 Etia nguti | reverse complement strand
CAGTCATCTTTCTCACTCACTATGTGTTAATAGACCTCTCTGCATTGAATCATACCTGTTATTAATCTCTGTCTCTCTTCCACAGCATGTCTTTATCCTGTTTTCCTTCTCTCACCCCAACCGGTCGCAGCAGATGGCCGCCCCTCCCTGAGCCTGGTTCTGCCGGAGGTTTCTTCCTGTTAAAAGGGAGTTTTTCCTTCCCACTGTCGCCAAAGTGCTTGCTCATAGGGGGTCATATGATTGTTGGGTTTCCTCTGTATCTATTATTGTACGATCTACTATACAATATAAAGCTCCTTGAGGCGACTGTTGTTGTGATTTGGCGCTATATAAATAAAATTGAATTGAATTGAATTGAATTGAAAAGCATTTCTATGAGTATTTGAAGCATTTTATGTCTGCAATAAATTTTAAAATCTGTTTGCGTACTTTATCTGTAGCACGATTCACCTCCCCACTTTGCTGTGTTTACAGTTTTGCCTGTCCTTCACTATATAGGTCATCATTTTCTATATTGCTTCCACCCACTGTAATAGAGCGATGAGTTTAAATCATGTTAAAAAATTTTCATTAAAAAACTATCGTTTTTTAAAGCATCAAAGGATATATTTGGCCTAACTTCATTTCATTCATTTATACAATCTTGCACTTAAATTTGCTGAAACTAAAACTTCTGGATGGAAAGTGACTATAGAGCTGCTAACATAGACTTATCTACCTAAGAAGGTGGACAATTTTATATTTCGAAACGTTAATTGTTCCTTTATAGTATATTGGAGTTATGCAGGAAAGCTGGGAACCAACTTATGATAAGGAGAAAAAAAAACACTAACTAAAATAAACAGTACTGCATGCATGTCCTTCAGTGATAAATCAGATGATGGCCTCTGCATCTAGATAAAGCCTTTACATTTCTCATGTGGAAAATGCAGTCCAGTCTCAGCCACACAGTCGGTGTGACATTCTTGAAACCTATAGGTCTGATCTCAGATGGAGAAAATGGTCCACGTGTTCTTTTTGGGGAAATCATGTTAAAGTGTAAATCAGCTAGTGAGGCTCTTGTAACATTTCTATCAGTGTCCAGTGATACAAATGTAGTTCGCCGACCTCTAGGGCATCCCAGTGAAGTCTTGACAGCTGATTTGCATTGAACTTTTAAGGAACATGTCTTCCTGCCATAAAAATGTCAAACAAGCTCTACTGGGAAATTTAATAAATGAAGACCATCAGCTTCTTTTACCATTCTGTTTGTCAGCAGCATGCAGAAAGCTGCTTTGAAGAATACTCACGCTCAGAGAGGAATGATCCATCTCTTACAGTCAAGAGGGAACCAATAGATCACATGCAATGCAAGAAAAAGAATGCTAATGCTTCATCTAAAATGTTATTTCGTTTTCTGGGGTAGGCAGTGCCACAAAATATTGAGATCTGAATCCAGTAACAAGTAACACCAAGCTAGAATCATCTTCCATCTGGTTACTTTTCCTTTTTATGCCTGTGAAAATCAAAAAAATATGAAGATATCAGTGCTATGGATCCATCCATTATCTTAACCATGTGTCCAATTCAGGGATTGGGCTGTCTGTGACATTGTGCAACGGTCAGGGTAAAGGATTTGACACAGCACACCGAATTATGACAAATTCCAAATACCTGATGCTTGTATGTCACGATTAGATGAGAAATATATGTGTATTTATGTTTGCAAACTGTATGCACTCATTGTTTAACCATCTCTGCTTAGCATTTTCTAAGCAGCATCCAAACATATAATAATGGCTTCATAACATTACTATGAAGATTATTTATCAATCACTTTGTCTCTGTTGGACAGATAGAAAAAAAATAGGGATGTAAGTTTGGTTGCCGTTTATGGAAGAAAGTAGAGTAAGAATTTTATTACAATGTAAATTCAAAGATTAAATGATATCTGTTCATGGTGTGTGTGTGTGTGGGCAAGTCCTGAGGAGTCAGCTGAATGAAAAGAAAAAGATCGGGACAATCAACACCTCACTGCCATTGACCAGATACCCTGGTGGGACAATAAGCTGGCCAAATGAAGAGATCAAGACAAGGAAGGTCCACACCATGCATCAAGGTTTTCACCCCAAATCCAGCACTCTGAGACTGTACGCTAAGCAAAAGGAAGGAGACCAAAGACTGGTCATCATGGAAGGACAGGCCCTTGCACTGCATGTACCAGATAGAGGTACAAAGATGCATCTGAGGCAATCCAGCACATAACAGCAGGGTGCAGGTAGGGTTCATGCTAGCAGGTAGGACATACATGGAACACCATAACCGAGTGGCTCGCATAGTACAGTGCCTTGAAAAAGTATTCCTACCCCTTGGGGTATGTCTCTACCAGCTTTGCACATCTACAGACTGAATTTTTGCCCATTCTTCATTGCAAAATCGCTCAAGCTCAGCCAGATTGGATGGAGAGCATCTGTGAACAGTAATTCAAGTCTTGCCACAGATGCTCAATGGGATTTAGGTCTGGACTTTGACTGGGCCATACTAACACATGGATATTCTTTCATCTAAACCATTCATTGTAGCACTTGCTGTATGTTTAGGGTCATTGCGTTGCTGGAAGATGAATCTCCTTCCCAGTCTCAAGTCCTTTGCAGCCTCTAACAGGTTTCCTTACAGGATTGCCCTGTATTTAGCTCCATTAATCTTCCCATCAACTCTGACCATGTTCCTGCAGAAGAAAAGCATCCCTACAGCATGATGCTGCCACCACCATGTTTCACAGTGGGGATGGTACGTTCAGGGTGATGAGCAGTGTTACTTTTCCACCACATGTAGCTCTTTGCATTTAGGCCAAAAAGTTCAACTTCGGTCTTGTCTGACCAGAGCACCTTCCTCCACATGTTTGCTGTGTCCCCTACATGGCTCCCGGCAAACTGCAAACTGTACTTTTTATAGATTTTTGTAGCAGGGGTGTGGTCTCTGGGTCCACTGCAGTGGAGGGGTGGTGCAGCGGGCTCAAGGGGCAGTGCCAGGGTGACTGGCAGGGCAGCTGCTGCCACTCAGTAATCAGACTCTCCATATTTCAGTGACAAAGGGGCTCGAGAGGGCAGCTGAGTGAGAAGTGGCAAAGCAGCTGAAAAGCTGACCTCCCAACATAAAGAAAAGAAAGGAAGTATTGTGCAAATAAAACACAACAAAACTGTCACCTGAGGCTGCGTGGGGTCCATTCATTTCACAATTTTTATTTGCTTAAAATTTTGAAAACCGTGTATAATTTTGATACCACTTCACAATTATGTCCCACTTTTTGTTTGTCTATCACAGAAAATCTGAATAAAAACATTTAAGTTTGTAGCTGTAAGGTGACAACATGTGTAAAAGTTCTAGTGGTATGAATACTTTTTCAATGCACTGTATATAGGAATATCTGTACAAAGTATGGCCTCGACGCCCCAAGGTCAAAATGGGATACACCTGTGGGACGGACAAACTGGTGATGGCTAACCAACTGGACACAGTAGTGGTAGACAAGCAGAGGAAGACAGCCCTAGTGATAGATGCAGCTATACAAAGTGATAGGAACATCAGGAAGAAGGAACTCGAGAAGCTCGAGAAATACCAAGGGCTTTGATGTTTTTTTTAAATAGCTCATTTAAAATTTGTGGTTGAAAGATGCATGTTACAATATATTTTCACAATTGTTGGACTTTTTAAAATCTTCTGTCCCTCATAGTGGATGTTGGATTTTGCTTGATCACGGAATGATGGGATATAATGAAACAATATTACTTTTGTTTTCATAGGGATTTCTGGTAAAAATGTATTATGTCATGATGGTTAGATAAAAGAAATGGATCTAAACAACTAACTTCTCATAGTCAAGCTTTTTGATAAAAGACACCTAACTGTCACTAATAGCTGGGCTTAGACGATGTCACTATCAATGATCATACATGGTATGGCAAAGCGCCGAAACAGTCAGGAACATTACTCAGAACTGTGAAAGGACATTCATACTTAGTGCTGTAAGCAACTGAGGTGGAGGAGGGCCAGATGGTAGATCAGTAACGTTAAAGCTCAGAGTAGGAGATATTATCTTTTGAGGAGCTGAAGTAGGTGAAAAATGACAATATCCAAGTCCACTATGGATAAGAAGTAACGTGAGATAGGGCTTACACGTTACTTACTTACAGGAAGTTATGGGATTTTGTTTCGTTGGTACAAGCTGGCATGCAGAACACCGGCCTGTCAAAGAAATCATCTTTTTATCTACACAGACCTTCCATGGTCTCAGCAGATTAGGCAGCCTTACTGCACTCTGGAAGGGGAAACCTCAGTTAAACTGCTTAAATTCTCCTACTTGGGGCAACAACTGACTGAGCACTAATCTTATCTGGATGACGACCATAGTCTCAGACTTGGAAGTCGTGGCCGTTTCACACTCTGCTGCAAATCTGCAAGCTGAAGGTTTTGATGAGGCCATAAGAACGTTTAATCTGAAACGAGATAAAGGCCACCAAAGTGGAGACCCTCCACTTGCCTGCAGTTAGAAAGCTTATCCATAAAAGTTATGAGCAGAATCTATGACAAAGAGCAGCCCTGGTGGAGTCCAACTCTCACAGGGAACAAGTCCGAATAACTAGTGGAAATACAAACCAAGCTCTTGCTATCGTTGTGCAGGAACTTAATGAGGTGTCTGGCCTGTTGTCATGGGCCATACTCCCAGAGCACTGCCCACAAGATGCTCTGAGGGTTGTATCCTGTGGGCAGCTGTGGCTGTTCTGTGGCTTATAGTTTCCACCCTGCCTCTGCATAAAAAGAGATGCTCTATAACAGATTTACAGCAGCTGTGCTACTCAGTCGGACCTTTCTTCCTGCAGCTGAGCTAAACCACATCCCACTATCACAACAATCAATCTGTATTGCCATTTTTCTTGTGAGGTTGGGCTGGCCTGGCCATTATATTCACACCTCCTTAGATTCAAAATGTTTATTGTCATATGTACAAGAAGAAAAAGCATTTCTCTGTGCAATGAAATTCTTTCTTTGCTGCCACACACAAATGCCAGTTAGGTTAAGGGTTGACAAAAAGTATGTATATATATATACAAATAAACCAAGATAAAATACAAACAATACAAATAAATAAGTGAAGATAAAATTTAAGTGTAAGGTAGATGTATGTGCAAAGGAACTATGAGCTTAATATGCAAGATGACCTGAAATGCAAAAATTACTGTTAAGATAGGTCAGCTGTTCAGGAGTCTGATAGCAGTGGGGAAGAAGGAGTTGTTGAGTCAGGATGTTCTGGATTTCACACTTCTAAACCTTCGTCCTGAGGGCAGAAGAGTGCACAGTCTATGTTGGGGGTGTGTGGAGTCTTTGAGGATGGAGGCAGCCCTCCTCTGGACTCTGCGATGTATATGACCCGCTTAAAAATAAATAAAAATCAAAACGTTATGCTAATTAACAAAATTCTGCGTCGTAATAATGTGGACCCAGCCAAAATGGCACATGTTTCTCCTAATAACCACTCTCCTCAGCACACAGATATGAGATTGATTTCCATCGTCAACCATGTTTCATGCCTTTTGTAAAAATTGCAAATTAGTTAACCAATGCTTTTTGCTTCATGCACTCGTAGATTTAAATGGTTTCTAATTAAGCACTGAATTCACACAAAGATGCAAAGCACAGGTTTGAAGATTCTAGCAGCTCTACAAAATATCATGATGTCAGAGAAGTTGGTTATCTGCACTAATGTAAAGAGACAGGAGGTGAACGCAGAGGGGCTGTCAGAAAAATGTGCAAAAAAGAGTTACTGATAAGTTTTCAAAGTGTTGGATGAGTATGAGCTGTCATACGCATTTACAGGCACACTTCACTCCCACACACAGTCGGAGCATGTTGTTACAGCAACAGTGCTGTCAGTGTGGGAACACATCCATTGGATGTTTGCACCACTAAACAGAGACTGCAAAAACACTCCAGTGGTCACATTTGCCTAAATAAAACAAGACAAAACTTTTGCTTTATGCTGTACCTGAAAACTCCATTAAAGTTTGAAGGGGTGGTACACCACCAACACACTCACATGATAGGTGTTGAGAGCTCTTTATTTGTCTCATGGTGGATTAGCAGCAAAGTGCTGTGACTGACAGAGCTGGGAAAAGAGTGGGAAGCAACTAAACCCCGACTCTTTTCCCAGCACCAGCTCCGTCACCACAGACGCACACAGAAACAAACAAACACAAACTTGGTAAGACCTTATGGATCATTCCAATTTGTTATCTCAGCGACAGAAGTGAAGTAGGATGTAAAAGGCGCCCATATCTTAGATATATTTTAAAAAAGGAACAAAGGATGAGTTCTCTAACTTTTTCTGACTTCAAATATAACATGACATCTCTTAGCTATCTGGCATGGTAATGAGACCTGGGACAATTTCCAGTTTAAAAGAACAAGATGACGGGCCAGCGGGCAAGCAAAAGAAAGTGCATTATAGCCATGTTTTGACCAAGGAGCATTTTAAAGTTTCACACTAAATATGGCAATCAGAGGTTGGCTCAAGTGGTGTGTGGAAAAGCCTCACTGAGCGGCTTGATAGTGGAACTCCACCATGCATTAGGCTCAGGGCAGAACCAAAGTATATTTTGACTAATTTAGCTTTAGAGTAGTGAAAATTATGCATAATCTTAACTTGTAAAAGCCAGTGTCTCTGCAAGAAGTATGTACTTGCTTGGAAGAAGCATTCCCGGATTCATCCAAAAGTGGGACATTTAAGTCCTTGACCCAGTGAGTTTTAGGATGGTCTAATAACTGAGGACTCAGCTCACCCATAAATCTGGGATATAATGTGCTTTCTATTAACACTGAGATGAAGTAAAATATATACTTAGGTAGCCAGGATTATGATGGGAAAAGAGCTGTATTGTTTCTTTGCAAAAATTCCCATTTGGATAGCTCAAAAAAGTGGCTGTGTGGTACTTTGTTAATCCAAAATTTGCAGTAAAATTTCAAGTACAAATCCTTGTGTCACATCCCCATACCTGACAGTGAGAACCATGTCTATTCCAGCAGGTGTGAAAACTGCAATCAAATTTGAAGTGTATGGGAAACCACGTGGTTCTGCCTGAACTTTGCTGAGCCTTGTAAATAAGCAGAAACTAACAAATGGAAATAAGGACAGATTTGATTCTGCAGTAGCTCCGCCCATCAGAGTCCTTCCCTTCCACCACTTCAGGAGTATCATCGGTGTACATGGTTTTAAAAAGCATGTGTCAAAAAAAAATCTCCCACTGACAAATGCTTCTTAGGTAAGAGGCAAATTGAGGCTTGTCTCAAAGTAGGAGGTAGCTGGCCTTCTGATACTGCCTTAGAGTACATGCAAGACAAGTGCAAGATGATTAAAAAATTCAAATAAAATAACCACAGCACTACTGGCCCATTCGCTTTGCCAGACTACAGACTTTCTATAGCTTCGTGGACCTCTAAAAACAGATAAGGAACTATAAAGATTAGCCAGGCATCAGTCATAGCATAAGGTTTTGGGTTTTTTTTTTTATTCTGAGAAAGTGTTGTTAATTAGATCATATCCTGAAACAACTGAACCTGAAGAGGCCATGATTTGCTTTATTTGCCTTGAAAATAATGGGCAGTGGTTTGGTTGTGCATGATAGTTCTTTTTGTCCCACATCACAGTCTGTGTTCAGCTGCCAGAGACATTCTCGAGGAGCTCATCTAAGAGGCCGTCCTACACAGATGCTGTGTGTCATCCTGAGTGTGGCTCTGACACTTAGTGTACTGATCCTCACCTCCACTCTTTTCATTGCTCACAGAGCCTTAAGGGTCTGCACTTTAGGTGTGCCTGTGTGCACTGTGAGGAGTTTTTGTGTCGTCACATCAGTGGCAGCTATTGCTTCATGTTTCCATCTTAAAAATAAAAGCAAATTTATCAATTGAAGAATTTTTTTTTCACCCATATTTAAACATGTTAAGGGAGCAGTCGGTCTCCTACCAGCGGTGGGGATTAGCAGGAGACTAATTGAGGACAAATTAAGACTGACAGCAGAGCGTATGATGGTGTGAAATGCTAAAAGCATCAGTTTTCACTTTACTGATGTCACACATACAATCATGAGAAAAAGAGAGGGCAAACACAAACACACACACCTGCCTTTGTTATTCCTCCCAGGTTGGCTTTGTGTTATGCCACCAGGCTGTGATCTGGTAGTATCTGAGTGCCACCATGTTCCTAATCATGGTGTATGGCGGCAATGTGGGATCCATGGGGCTGTATCTGTAACTCAAATTCTTTGTGTCTGATGAGCATGGGTGTGTATTGTAGTCATCTTCTTTGTCTTCTCTTTGTTTTTTTTTAATGCTGGTGCCTTTGGAGTCTTTGCTCTAATATTGTTATTATTAGCTGTTGGGTCACTACAAATGGTTTAGAACAGTAAAAGCAAACCAACAAAGTTCGAGGAGTAGATTATGTCTTCTGTGATCCCCTGTGGACAATTGCTAGCATCAAATTGTTTAAGGAATACAATGACACTGTTGGACTCCAGTGTTTATTTCAATCAGATGAACATGCCTATGATTCTTTAACCGTAATTAGCACAACCCAGTGGGAGTCGAACACAATTTGATTTAAAAAAATGAATGCCCTTAGGAACTTTTATTTCCGCAAGTCAGGATGATGAGTTATATTATTAGAAGGACTGTTGCTCCCACAAAATTATGAAGGTGGCACCAGATGTGCTTTGTCTCATTATATGCAAATTAAAAAATGTTCCCTTATCCAAACTCAAGTTGCAATATCAGTAGACTAGGCACTATATTGTAGTGGTATTCCAGTTTCTCCTGGATGTGAAGGAGCACTGGTACTGCTCTGCCCTGCTTCCAGATATCAGACCTCTTTAATCTGTCTCCAAGGCTGAGACTGGCCACCATACAAAAAAAAGCTCACTTCAGCCACTTGTATCCATGTCCATTCTTTCAGGTCATGACTCTGAACTCGTGACAATAAGGTGAGGGCCGGATTATTGATGAACTGATAAATTGAAAGCTTTGTCTTGCTCAGCTCTCTCTTCATCGCAGCAGTTCACACTATAGACTGGCTCACTTTATTGCAACACTAAAATAAGCATGGGAGCCTGAACATCCTGTCCCCTGACCTATGCTTTCTGCTGGATGTTACTGAAAACCACACGCATGAGATCAACAGTCTAAGTTGTCTTCTTAAGATATGAATCAGCACAGTACCCTGCACTTAAAGGAGACCCTTCATTTTTCCTGTCATGAAAACTGTTTTGGCATATTTTTATAACATCATACTTTCAGCTCCTGTGAAAAGATCACAATGAATTTGGATAAGTAATTCAAAGGCTGTACAGGCTCTGAAGACTGTGCAGCCTCAGATCTCAAACACTATGAGCAAAGATGTTTCAAATTCACTTTTAGCAACAGGATACATGACCTTTGATCTGGAAGGGTTGATGTAGGCAAGCCTAGGAGATGCCAGCCAAAAACACCTGAATTACATAAAGGATCTTATAACTAGGTGTTTTCAGTCTCTTCATTTATGATTATTGTTTGTTACACAGAGCTAGTCAAACCCAGTCAATAAAATCCTACATTCAGATGCTTGTAGATGCACTCCAAGCAAGGCAGTAAATCCTCAAGATTATGAAGACGTAACAACGCTGAAATACAACCACAACATTCATATGACTCAATGTGCTTGGAAAAAGGATGAGATTCAGTCAGACCTTGATAAATGAAGGTTAAAAAACAGAACCATTGCTCTTCTTCCCGTCACCTGGCAGCTGTGTTACTTGGATGGAGGCTGTATCGACTGACAGCACGTCTTTGCAACTGGTGTGTATTTTCTTGTCTGCACTGTGACACGGGTCAAGCAGCAATTGCGGTGGGTCAGTTCATCCAGGCAGGAGAAAATAGTCTGTTTTATTGACAAAGAGTCTGGCTGATTGGTCCTCTGGGAGAGAAGCTGTTACTGTGGCAATCAAGATAGCATGGCTGGGCAAGCGCTATATTGCTGACTCTCCTGGGACCTGCAGAGAATACTTGAGTGACTTTAAAAGAACTGGGAGTTTGTAAATATACATTCATTGCACTTTTGTCATCTCTGTCATGGTGTGGGATGCAGCCACCAGAGCGTATTGGGAGTCTGAACAGTGGTAACATGTAGCAAAAGCATACGCTACAGCTGAATCACTATGGGAGGAAAAAATGAAATAAAAAATGAATGGTGACTGCTGCTGTCAGGGAGTGCAACAGCCATGGCGACTGTGTTTGATGTGCAGCGATGACTAAGTGGGTCTTATATATTAAAGTAACAGATGAATGTTGGAAGTATTTTTTTTTCAGAAGAATATTACAACAAGATGATGAATTATTAGCTTCACCTGTTTAAAGATGCACTCAGTTATTTCTTTTGAGGTTAATACAAAAAAGAACTGTGTACTCATGCATAGATTAATGTGCACTGGTGTCAGATTGTACCAAGCCAACATAAATTACAGTGAAGTAGTGGACGACTGAAGTAAGAATGTGGAACAGTTAAAATTGCATAAAAGGTGGAAACAATAAGTAGAACTGCTTTTTCATAAAAGCCAATCTCAGCCTGATATTGGTTTTTCTCATACAATACATCTTTCTCCTTCTATTCTTCTTTAATTATCTGACTCTCTACTTTTATCTCCTCGAGGGAGTACTGGCTCCTATGGCACATCCTGAAAATGTTTCTGATTCACAAAGTTAACGTTGCTGGAGATATTTAAGTGAAACTATCTGCATAGCAAAACTGTCAGCTAAGTAAAGGACATCAGCCATCATTCAGAGACTCGTAATGCAACTGGGATTTGCCACTGATAGGCCCATTACATCTCAATACATCTGTCATTTCACACTCAGCCTGAGTTCTCCCTACCAGCTGAAACAATGACAGTGTAGAACAAAGCAGAGCTTTCTGGTTACCCATTAGCCTGTCAAGAAAAAGTCAATTTATTCCTGTCATGTCTTATTTCAATAAAATAAAATAAAATAACATTCACCAAGGTTACGTTGTTTTTCACCACGCTATTTTCTGATTAGAGGTGATGGAAAAAAATGCTTCCCTGGAGGATTACTCACACAGGTTTTAAATTTATCATGAAGGATTTAAGCCAGTGGTTCTTAACCTTGTTGGAGGTACCGAACCCCACCAGTTTCATATGCGCATTCACTGAACCCCTCTTTAGTGAAAAATAAAATATGATTTTTTTCAAATTCAAGACATAGATATGTTTTTTACTGGTGCACAAAATGAACCGTGCGTGTCACGGCGGAGGCTCTGCCGAACCCCTGAGACCGACTCACCGAACCCCTAGGGTTCGATCGAACCCAGGTTAAGAACCACTGATTTAAACACTTGGCAGACTGTTCCAGCATTGCCTGACATTACCATTACAAAATATTAAGATTTAGTGCCATCTCTGACAACAGCTGGGAGTTTTGAAGTTTACAGATAGAAGTCAGTTGGATGGATGGCCTGGCACACAGGAGCTCTGTCAGGAGACAAGAGATCATAGGGGGTCATATGATTGTTAGATTTTTCGCTGTTTGTATTATTGTAGGGTCTACCTTACAATATAAAGCGCCTTGAGGCGACTGTTGTTGTGATTTGGCGCTGTATAAATAGAATAAATTCGAATAGAATAGAATAGAATAGTGTAGTTGCAGTCCACACTGGTGTTTCTTTGTAGCCAATGTAGTAAAAAACTTATAACATTTGTTTCATACTGTAATCTTCATTTGCTTTACCAAAACACACTCTCTGTTAATTCACTTGCTAATTATATTCACAGTATCCACTCACTGTGTCATATTTAAAATTGGCTATGTACCACAGGCCTTCAAGCTGGCAGTAGTTAAACCATTACTTAAAAAGTCATCACTTGACCCAGCTATCTTAGCTATTTATAAGCCAGTCTTCAACCTCCCCTTTATCTAAAAAAATTCTTGAAAGAGTAGTTGTCAAACAGCTAACAGATCATCTGCAGAGGAATGGCTTATTTGAAGAGTTTCATTAATTTGGAAATGCGGCCTCAGGAGGATGCTGCCTATGAATTTGGACACCTCCTTTATTTAGCCGGAGTGCCTTCATGAATTGACAGGGTCGGAACTTACCCCGCATGGGCAAAGCTCTGAACTCTGCCCACCGCTGTTCTGTGTTCGACACACGTGGCTGATGTCTCATTGGCTCACGAGATAGGACGTCCTTCCGACACTGTTTTGCTCTCCACCGAGGGTGTTCTTTCCTCCCTTCGTGTCTAACCACGCCGCTGTAATGTTTTACGCGGTTCAGCTCTGCCGTCCGCCTAGCCAGGTTTCCTTATTTGTGCCCCTGTGTCGCTCTTCGCGGCAGTCGCCCTACTGGCAGTTACCACCCCATCGCTCTCTGTCTCATCCGCCACACCAGGCCCTCTTATTGGCCTTTGGTGGCCAAAAGGCTAACCCTGATTGGTCAGTCTTGCAGTCCTAGCAGGCATGACCTCTCAGGTGAGTCGAATTAGTGATCGGGAGGGGGTCTTCCCAGAACAAGTCAACAAAAAAACCCAATAAAAGCATGCAATAAAATTTTTAGAAGAAAATACTTAACATTATAAAAGATTAAAAATGATAAAACACAGAAACCCATGCAAAATGATTAAAAGCACCAAGTTAAAACATGCCAACTCCGCCTTGTGACAGGTACATCATGGATTGCCAAAGGGACAAAGATGTTGTTTCGGCCCTGGCCATATTTTGAATGACGGTGGCTGGATTTTGTTCCGTGTGTGTCTCCTGTGGCTTTAAGAGTCTCTGCAGGTCCTTACTGACTGAAGAGCTGGCAGCTGCTGATTGGTTCCATCACCAAGTGGCTGTTTAAAAACCCTCTCCAGCATTTGTCCAGTGGCAAAAACTGATAGCAGAAGCAGACCCGTCCTTGGCCTCCAAACCATCTGTGACAAATTTGCGTGTGTGACATCAGAGAATCGTTAAGTTTTGTATATAGTGTGTAGATACACTTTCACATGTAAATAAGCACTGAAGCGGAAGGAGTGAACTGCCTTATTATTTTCTGTACTTTTTCTCTTTTTTATTCAATTATGAAGTTAGGGGTAGTGCTTGTCTTTTGTTTGGTTTTCGTTTTGAAGGCCTGTGGTATCTATCCATGAAGCCAGATAACACACACCAATTAGTTAAACTGCAGGAATGTCTTAAAGACATAAAGACCTGGATGGCCTCTAACTTTCTGCTTCTTAATTCAGATAAAACAGGTTATTGTACTCGGCCCTGAAAATCTTAGAAATATGGTATCTAACCAGATTCTTACTCTGGATGGCATTACCTTGGCCTCCAGTGACACTGTGAGGAACCTTGGAGTCATTTTTGATCAGGATATGTCCTTCAATGCACATATTAAACAAATATGAAAGACTGCTTTCTTCCATTTGCGCAACATCTCTAAAATTAGAAATATCCTGTCTCAGAGTGATGCTGAAAAACTAGTTCATGCATTTATTACTTCCAGGCTGGACTACTGTAATTCATTATTATCAGGATGTCCTAAAAACTCCCTGAAAAGCCTTCAGTTAATCCAAAGTGCTGCAGCAAGAGTACTGACAGGGACTAGAAAGAGAGAGCAGATTTCTCCTGTGTTGGCTTCCCTTCATTGGCTTCCTGTTAAATCCAGAATTGAATTCAAAATCC
>VUQG01044998.1:42582-75231 GCA_015106755.1 Etia nguti | reverse complement strand
ATCTCTGTTGAATATTTTGCCTTTGATATCAGTTGTTTTTGCAGTTCTGCAGTATTTGGACTACTTGCACTCGTGACTGATAAGTGGTTCGGTGTTTGGCCCATTAACACAAAAAGAAATGATTAAGACTTGTGCTCTGAGTGCCACAGTGAGAACTCCATGTTCCCTCTATACTGGCCTGCATGGAAGCATAGCGGCTCTGTAGCTACTGTAGCTCCCTGCAGATTTTGAAGCTCTGGCTACTGGCCCAAGCTTGTGCTTCAGAGGAAGCTTTCTTCCTTTATTGTCAGGCTCAGAGATACATAGGTTTGCACTCCCTCTAAGTCTCTCTCTCTTCTCAGCACTGCTCAGGGCACAAAGCTTGAAGTGGGAGCTAATGATGCACTGAAGTAGGTTACCAGCCCGCAGTAGAGCAGGAGAACAAATTCTGCTGAAATGAAAATGTTGTAGAGCTCAGTCATGCAGTGAGCCACGCTCTTCAAACAGTAATTAGGTACACTGATGTTATCGATTGCATGGAAGCATCGATTGCGGGGAGGAAAGACGGATGGTTTATTTGTTTTTGTAAATGAGGGAGAAGAAATCTTTCTCACGTGTGTCCCCGCTGTCGTTCTGGCTCACGGATGAATGTGTCTGAAATCTGCACAGGAGCGCCGTAGTGCCGGCGCTCGGCGGCTGAGCCAGCCTGGCGAAGACAGATGCTGCTGTTTGCACGTGCGACTACACGTCTGGACAGGGTGCACAGGGAGAAAACAGCAGTTTTGAAATGGCAACACATGTGATTTTGTAAAAGCTGTCAAGAATTTCAAACCCGTGTAACTTTGGAGCAGGTTGTCCTCTTCTATTTTTAACTACACACCCTTCAAGGATGAGCAGCCCCTAATGCTTACCCTCTTATTTTCCACATACTACCCTGCATGTTTATTAGATTTCAGTTGGACTCAGATGATTCATTACGGCAGAAGGATACAGTTAGAATCTGGCATCTCCAACTTCATCACTTCCTGCAAATATGGCACACATAGCTGATGGAGAAGGATGAGTAAATATCTACTCTGAGTGATGGACAGTATGAAATATAGATGTCGCTTTCAGGTCTGAAAGTATCTCAAACCTGCATTGTTTCTAATGGCCAGCAGGGGGCGACTGCTCAGGCTGCAAAAGGATTGGCAGTTTTATAAAAGTCTATCATTATAGATGGTTTTCATGGTTTCTGGTTATACGGAATAAGACATTAAGTTTATTTTGTAAATTTTGATCACGATTAATGTCAGAAACGCGATTAGCCGGAGTATTATCCAAACCGGTAAGAGTGCATCCGTAGCTTATCATCTGCGGTTTCAGGGAAAGCCTGAAGCTTCTGCACACCACTACACAAACCAGCTGATGGCGTCACGGTGGCTACATCCATCTTTTATATGGTCTACGGATGACATGTCAGAGAGAGAGAGACCGCCAAGTGTTGGAGTGTGTGTTTGGCACACTTTGGTCTTTGCTCTGTGTGTAATACGAAGAAAAGCTCGAGTTATCTGCCTGAATCAGCTCACAGGCTTTGTTGCATTCATGTTGCATTATTCTTGAAGAACAACTGCTCATTGTTTATAGATAGAGAAATAGGCTAAATCATTATATATGAATAAAGAAGTTATTTTCTCTAGGCTGGACCAGACGAATCCCTGGAGTGTCTTTGTCTCCCTCGTGTCTCCTCTTATCTGCAGAGCTGTGCATGTGCAGCCTCCCTCTTCTGTCTGTGCAAAAACATTTACTGTTTAGTACTGCAGAGTTGGGCAATTTTAGATATAGGGCTATATGCATAAGGGTTCATGATGCGGTTATTCATGTTGAATTTGTGTAGGCTGTAAAGGTGTCTGCATTATTTATTTTATTTTGTTATATATTTTAAGCAAATAGCAAAGTAAGTTGAAATCCCTGTCAAAGCTGGTTGCGAGTCCAGTCCATATGCTCTGGCATTGACCCTGGTCCCAGAGCACTCTTCATTCAGTTTCTATCATCTTATGTCTTTGCTTTCTTTTGCTCTTCTGGCAACAGGACACTGTTTGCTGTTTTAACTACCTGGATAAAGTTACTTATAGCAAACAGGAGGAAAAAACGCCTTTGTTGAATTTCCTTGTCTTTGTTGCATCATCGAGCCTTTATTTTTAGAGGAATTCCTACTCAGAGGCAGCAGGAATTGTCCAGTTGTGGAAACAACAATTAGCTCATAATAAAGGTTAAAGTGAAACTGCTACTTTAAATGATACGCTTTCTGATAATCTGTGCTGCTGTCGTCAGAAAAAGACTAAAACTCAATAAATCTGCTGCTGTTTATTTTGACTCATGCACCATCCTGCTGTCTCAAATACACACTGGTAAAAAACACTACACGGTGCACACATTTGCCATTTTTTTGTATTATTTTTGAATTTTTATAGTACATATTATTTTTTTAAAGACTTCATCATATCTCTGTATCAACATCACGCTGTCTGTCTTATTAAAAATGCAACCTACTGCTGTTTTAAGGAAGGTTTCCAAGTGATGCACTCTGTAAGTGACAGGCCACATGGTTTCACTGTGATTAAAATGAATGCGGCTGTGCTGTGCTCCAGCTCTGATGCAGCAGATCTAGTGGAGTTGCATGTGTTGAGAGTTTAACCAAGTCACTGACACACTGATGTTGTTCGCGTTCTAATTTAGCATTTCGATGTGTTCGATGCAAAGAATTTCAGGTTTCTCTCAATTGGTGACAGATTGAGTCTAAAGTTGTGGCAGAAATCAGCAACTTAAAAAGTTAATGAGAAAGCAGCGGACTTTGAGACATACTGACTTGTTTTGGGCTTTGTTTGCAAGAACAAACGCATAAAATATTGTCGGTCGTCTCTTTTTAATGTGAACTAATCTTATTTTAATGGCTCCATCTCTGCAGCCCTGCTCCAAGAAAAGCCTGTGGGAAGCCTTACGAATTTGCTTGCAGTCAGTAGTTTGAGACTCTGGTGTTCGGTGCTTAGTGCTGCACTATTTTTACATTTCATTGCTAATAGATCAGCTGTACATATATAGCAAGATTGCAAACAGTTAACCTTAGGTTGCGTTATTCACAACATACACCTGTGCAACAGATTCTCACCTGAAACCTGCTAAATACAATATAATCTTATATTCTGGTAATTTAAAAAAAAACATATGAAAGCAAATATAAGCTTATGAAAACTTAACTTATGAAATCTTAAGATCACATGATCACATGATATATGATTTGACTGTGATTTTAAGGGGATTTGGAAGGTCAATCAAGAATAACAGAGAAGCACATCTGCTTTTTGCTATTAGCCGGGTGTGGGTCAGTATCATTTCTTATTTTGTCTAATATAAAGCAACATCAATTAAGATTAATTTAATTTTTTAACCTTTATTTAACCAGGAAACAGTGACTCTTGATATTAAAAATAACTCTCTTTTGCAAGAGTATTTCAGCCGAGATAAACAGCAAAACACAACTTAAACTTATACTTCATGATACCCACCACACTCATGTCAGGCCAAGCAGGCATTATTGTTCAGACAGAACATTTTCAGCCCCCAGATTGCTTAAAATCAACTAAATTAATTCACTTAGTTGATTTCACGAGGAGGGAACCCTTGTTCCACTTTCACTACAGGCTTTAGACAGAAGAGCGAAGACAACAGCTTCCAGTGAGCAGCATTGTGCAGAAAAAGAATGTGGGGTAATTTGATTAGAAATGCTGCTGTCACATAGTTTGTGCAGCAGTAAGCGTCACAGCTCAGCAGACAGTGGCGTTACGCAGCATCGTCACGGTAAATTGTGCACACAATCATTTTCACTTTCTGATATTTGGTTTTGGAAACAGAACAAAAATCCACTACTGGACAGGTTCTATATGTTTGACTGGCTCTGCTGAGCTTATTTAGCTGTCATATATATTCTTCTGTTATGCCTCATATTCAAATTAAACACGACCAAAGCTTCCACTGAGGTCTGTGGGTGTGCGAGTAGTCCATGTGAGGCAAAAGCTCGGGCTTCAGACTGCTGCAAACACTTAGTTTCACACAGTTTATTGGATCTCAGAAGCCCCACCCCACCTGCTGTTCTTCTGTTTGTGAGTGGCAGCCAATCAGGAGACAGTTGGCTTAAAAGGATATGAGGGAAAACATTGTGTTGGGTCCAAAAATAAAAATATATCACTGGAAATGAGCTGAATAGATCTCTTTTAATCTTATGGATATTTGTCAACCCTCCCTGGTAAATCAAGAAAAACAAGACAATGTTTTGAAGCTCGTAACGTGCGGGCTAATCAAATTTTCCTTTTGCCAACACCTGCTACGCTCAGCCTCACATTCGACAGCAAAGAGACACTGATTGGTACAAATCTCTCACAGTTTTTACTCCAAAAATAACTTTGAAATGTAGCGCTGCTGAGGGAGAAGGGGTAGAGAAAGATGAAGCGGAAAAAAAGAAAGGCGGAGTGTAAAGAAGAGACAGCTGCTTAGGTCAGAGGAGGCATGTGGCTGAGGAAGCGCTCCCCCTCTCCCCGAGCTGTCTGGACTCTCCGTGAGGGACAGAAGGAGAGATTTAGACAGGATGTGAAATATTGAGTGAGAGAGGGAGACAGGGAGAGGGGGATACTGGCAGCAAGCAGGAGAAACGGTAAGGAGGGGATAAGGTAACTAAAAATACCACATTTGTTTAGATGTTTACCGCAGTTTGGTTTGCTTTTGGTAAGCAGGCGTTCCCTTCTTCTTTAGCGTAAAGTCACCTGAGTAATTCAAGGTTAAGTGCTTTGTTCAGGGCAACTTGAGGGTTTTCTCAAGTTGCTCCCGTCCATATACAGCAAAAGGATGGATAATAGTCAGAGGGAGGTCTGCAAAGAGAAAAAATAGAAGCTTTTACCTCCTCCTGCAGCAGGCGGTTGTTTTGATGCAAGGTGCTTGCGTTCTGCAGTCAAAGGTTAGCTCTGCTCCCCTGGAGCTCCTACCATTCCTCTTCCTCCTGATCGAGCTGCAGGCGCCCGAGGGACACCACTCACATCTCAGCTCACCAAAATGTCCACCCTGATGTCAAAAGACAGATGCTGGCCATGAAAGAGGAACAGTCTTTTTTTATTTGTGTCCATCTTTGTTCATGCTTGGTATAAGAAGAGAAACAACCACAGCAAAAGTAAGAGTTTTATTGTAACATTTTAAATTTAACAGAGAGCATGAGGTAGAGAAGGGCAGGAGGACACAGCGCATTAAGTATTTAAAACAACAACAAACGCAACCGTTTCATCCAATATTTTCTTCCCTGTCTTTCTGGCAAGGAATGCAATCTGTCTAGCAAACCTGTCCATCCGAACCTAAGTTTGTATACCTGACTGTTGTGATGTGAAGCACGGTGGTGTGGGAGCTAATCTGTTCTGCCAGATGCTCCAGTCTTCTCAAACTCAGTAATGATCTAAAACACAGACAGATTAGGGCTGTGACCACCCCCTAAATAATCTAGTCCTACTCTAGGTTCAACCCAGCAAGTCATCCATCCATTTATGCATTCATCCATCGATTATCTTTGATTTATGCGATGTCACAGTGGCAGCACACTAAGCAGATATTCCAGTCGTCCTTCTGCCCAGCAGCACTTCCAGTTCTCAGAGTCTCCTTCCACTTGAGTGTCCAGGAGATTTCTGAACCAGCTCATCTGTATCCCTGAATCTCTGAGCTCCTTATCCTAACTGTGAGCCCAGCCATTCTTTACAGGAAGCTCATTTTTCATGTTTATTTACAGCCTGGGCAGCATGGTGTCTGACCTACACAACAAGAAAGTCCTGGGTTCGAATCCACCAGGAATTTTTTTCTGGAGTCTGTGCTGAGTTTTCATGTTCTCTCCATGTTTGTGTGGGTTCTCTCCGAGTACTCTGGCTTTCTCCCATAATCCAAAGACATGCAGATAGTGGGGTTAGGTTAATTGGTCATTTTAAAATCTCATAGGTGTTAATCTGAGTGCAAATGGTTGTCTGTCTCTCTTCGTTGACCCTGCGACAGGAAGGCAACCAGTCCAGGGCGTACCACCTCTCACCCTATGGGAGCTAGAATAGGCCCTGGCCCCCCACGACCCTCAATTAGATAAGCAGAAAAAACGGATGGACATTTGCACATCGTCTAATATTACCAAACCAATGGCAGCGAATTTATTTTGTCAGGTGCAATTCATGGGTTTACTTTCTATGTTGGCAAGCATTTCTCTCTATACCGGAGATTTTGCACCCATTTATTGGGGTTTCTGTAATCTCCATGAACAGGGATCATCCCAATCTGACTCCACATCCCTCTTCCCAGGCATGGGACCCACTCTCTCACCCATTCTGCTTCCATATCTTGACTGTTTTACAGTCTTTTGTAAAACCTCACTCCAACAGTGGACGCCCTCAATCCCAACTGTTTTGGCTGCTTTCAAAGACTAAGACACACCCACTAAATGACCATTTTCAATATTTTTACATTAAACGTACTTCTCATAGATACTAGTCTGAGTCTGGGCTGTGAGACAGAACCATAGTTACCTGAACCAGGCTGCAATCACCACAATAAATCTAGCAGAACAGGCCCATATGTAAGCCAGATGACAACCTGTAAAAAAGTAATTACTGACCCAGTATTCTGCCTGCTAGCCCGCTCTGTGCCCTTGACTGAGTAAGGTCAGGGATGGATTTAGGTTGAATGGTAAAGAGGCAAGTATTACTCACATTGAAATTCGGTTACATGAAAACTGTCTTATTGTAAATTGTAACATATGGTTATACTTGTGCTTAGTTTCCTTATGCTAATGTCAGTGTCATCATCCCCTTTGCTTTCCTGTTCCCTGTTTGAAGTCCATACTTCAGTTGACAAATCTCTCTTTAGGAAGCGCTTAATTAATTTGTCTTTTAAGCAAAGGTTTTAGTCAGATCCTCAGTTTTCTGTGTCACCTCCTTTTTCTTTTCTACTTTCACTTGGCCTAAAAACAGTATGGTTTATGTTTGTCTTTTTTAGGCCTTTGGAGATCACTTGTACTTGTCACTTACCTCCTGATGTGGCACTTTTGAGGTTACTCCAAAGGTTACTGTTGGTTGCTTTAAAATTTTTATGTTAGCTGTGGTTAGTTTTCCTGGAAGCATAGACAATGTTTGGCAATTAACTGTGACAATCACTTAGAAATGCTGAACCGGCATCAGGCATAACATTACGACCACTGACGGGTGAAGCAGTGAACAAGCGACAGGTTCAGGAGGTAATTTGATGCTTTGGGCAGTGATCTGCTGGGAAACCTCACTTTGATACGTACCACCTAGTTTCAGGTTTAGAGCAGTCTGAAACTCTTTCACATTTATAAAGTGTTACTGGTGCATAAATGCTAAAAATGAGTCCGTTTAGCTCATTGATAGGTGGTTGCTAGGCAACACAATGATGGCTTAATATCTGATATACATAAAAACGTACCAGATTTACAGGGATTGTTTATACATACACTGACATCATTATTTGAAACTTTGGCCATGATAAAGTTTGAGTAACTCTTATTATTTATATACCAGAGAAAGTCTGTTCTGTGAGGTGCTTGATGTTCATGGATAGACATAAAAGAAGCCAAGTATTTCTATCCATCCATCAGTTTTCTGCCATTTTGCTAACCGGTCTAACCTCTTCTGGGACACTGTAGCGTTTCTAAGACGAGACATAATCTTTTGAGCGTACCGTGGGCATACTCTGGGTCTCCTCCATCTAGGACAGGGGTGAGGGAACTCCAGGCCTCAAGGGCCGGTGTCCTGCAGGTTTTAGATGCGTCCTTGATCCAACACAGCTGATTTAAATGGCTAAATTACCTCCTCAACATGTCTTGAAGTTCTCCAGACACCTGGTAATGAACTAATCATTTGATTCAGGTGTGTTGACCCAGGGTTATATCCAAAACCTGCAGGACACCGGCCCTTGAGGCCTGGAGTTCCCCACCCCTGATCTAGGACCTGCACCTCATCTGGGAGGTGTGCAGGAGGCGTCATGTTCAGATGTTGAACCATCTCCATTGGCTCTTTTTGAAGTTCAAGGGTAGCAGCACTACTACTTGAGTGCTCAGATCCTCACCCTATCTCTATGTATCCATGAATCACAAGCTTAACATGGTGGAGGGCTTTGCGTGCACAAATGTTCCCAGAAACTATGTTGTTGGGAGAAGTTTTGAGTGAGGGATTAAACTAGGATTCAAGAAGCCTGGTTCATACCAAGACACCAGGAGCCAGGAGCCAGGCTCGTTGGAGCACCTGGTGGCCGAGCCTTAACTGATCTTCCTGTGGGGGCAGCACCTGTAGGAGGAGCCAAGGGAGTCCGGTGCTTTGTGGATATTGGGCAGCCTTCAAAGGCAGAGGTCATGATGCTCGAATCCTCTGTTATTAACGCTGGTTTTAAGGACACTGAGCCAAATAATAATTTTTCTTAAATCCTGAACTACTCACAGTTTTGTGCACCTTTTTTCTCTGCACCCGTTCTTCTTTTCTCTCACCTTACCACCTTCTCTCCCACCAGACCACCACTGCATACTAATTGCCATAGCAAACATATTTTTAAAAAGGTGTCTTTGTGTATAACCTCGCCTGCAAGCGTGTACGCATGGAAGAGGCAGTAGGAAGACTGTGATTTGCTGGTGATGACTGAGAGAAGGAGGGAGGGAGGTACGCATTGATGAAGCAAGAGCGAGGGAGAGGCAGAGAGAGAGAGCACTGTCCCTATCAGTGTCTTTTTCGCTCTCCGATTCAGGCAGCCAGCCTTCCTTTCCCCTCCTCCTCCTCCAGCGGCAGTGGTAGCAGCGGCAGCGGCAGTAGCAGCGGGGATAAGGGCAGAAGGAAAGCATTGGATGAAAAAGACTAAAATCGGGACTCAACAAAGAAAGATAAGGAAGGCATGAAAGACATCAGCAGTAGGAGAGCTGCGTTTTTTTCCACTCAGACACCCACACCCGCCGAATGTGCGGTGGGAAGAGGCTAAAACCAGCGCGAAGAGAGTGTGAGAGAAATACTGACTGAGAGAAGTGGATCGCAGACGGCAGAGTTGGAGGGGAGGGGGGGAGATGAAGGAGTAAAGGATGACAGCGGACCTCTACTCATGGACAGAGCAGGAGGAAGAAGTGAGAGAAAACCTGAGAGTCGGCGCTGTGACTGTTAAACCGACGGTATCCATTTTACAGCGGGAGCAACAGGACCGTGCCGTCTTCTTCCCTCTGCGTTTCTGCCCCTTGATACTGAATTCTGAATTTTATTCTGTTTGTATCGCGTCTCCGGACTTGTGACGAAATTGAGGGCTCTCTTTGGAATCCCTGCTCTGAAGTCCGAGGGCGGCCGTCCCCCCCTCTCCCTCCCTCGCATCCCTCTCTGTCTTCCTCTATTGTGGTGTGTTTGTGTTCCTGTGAGCAGAAAGAGCTCCTCATGTGTTTTCTACCTCCACATTTTCCACATTTTGCGCCCATCTGTTTCACGCTGGCTGTCCGTTCTCACCTCTGCCATCTGTGAGAGTGTCAGCTTTGGTTTCTTTTGTGCGTGTGTTTTTTTTGTTTTTTGAGTGCATGTTTAAGGATTCATGCCTATAACCTGCCGTCACTTTCTTGTTTGCTGCAGAGAGAGGGAGTTTTATGTCCATGCTTCAGTTTTCCCTTCAATCTTTTTCAAAAGACAATCCAGGAAAAAGTTGTGACTGCTTCTTACCTGCAGCAGGGAGCCTGGTTTCCTCCTCACAGGATGTATAATACATGGCTGTCTTATCAATAATTCAGCATCAGGTGGGCCTGGCGAGTGTTGATCAAGACATCCAGGGATGAGACTGTTGGGGCTTGATGCCTGCTGAGAGCACGGTCTGCCGATGCTGTTGACTCACTTGACAGCAGCTTGATGATGTGTTGCCTCCCTCAGCGGCCTCTGCTGATCGCCGGCTGCTATCTGTAATAGCTGAATTCGCTCCCAGCTGTCTGTTGGCACTCCCGGCGTCTACTGGACTCCATCCAGCACCTCATTTCACACTCGGATCAACTTTTCTTTCCTTTTTTTTTTTTAGAAGCGTGGTTTCTGCAAGACTTAAAAATAAAAATTGAATCATCTGGGTTGATTTCCACTGTTCTTCAGACACTTCTGTGTAATCCGTCACCATGATTGGTGTCAACAGCCTGCACTCGGCGGGGCGCCTGCGCTCACGCTCCCTTTGCACCGTGCGCTACGGCAGGGACTTCCGGATGATGGACCCGTTCCGTTATCCCAGAACCCCGCGCTCGCGTTCGCTCAAACCCCTGGTATTCCCAGACCTGTTGGGCAAAGCTCAGGATGGACAGAACCACCCACAGGCCAGAAAGCGGAGGAAGGTACTTAAAACCATGCTTTTCATTTAAAATTATGTATTCCGCAGCACAAAAAAGATGAATCATTTTTCCATTTCATGTTCATGTCATAACACGGTATAAGTGCTCAGTGCCATTCAAAGCCACACATCTGTTTACCCCCTAAACCTGCACTGTACACTCTCAGCAAATATTGGTAATAACTTTATTTGTCTTTCAAACATAGTAGAGTTTCAGATTTCAGAAAACACATTAAGGATGTGAACATATAGCACATGCACACACATGTTCAAGTAGAGGAAATGGTCTGAAAGTGGGAGTCGTTACAGTTAACCTATAAAACAAGTTTTAAGCAGTTGTTTGAAATCGGATTAATTCTACAGCTGCAAAAGCTCGATTTAAAGTAAGAAAATGAAACAGTTAAAGGGCCCCAATCAGCTGTTAGAGAGGTCCCTAGAATAAGGTCTCAGCAGGTATATTATATAAACAAGAGCTTGGCTATGTAGGGCTTCGTATGTAATTACCCTCGATGGTCTAAGACCTCAATCCTAACCGTCAGTTTAGACAATTAGAATATATAACTTTTTTTCTATTAAACTGTTCGCCCAGAAACAAAGAAATTATTCACTCTTACTGACCCGGATCAAAAACTACTCTAATAAGGTTGATAACAATCTAAAATGAAGTCTAATTTTCTCTGAAAGTCGATGAAAGGAAGCCCGATCAGGGCCAATAGATGAGCACTGGCTAATCTTTCTTAGCAGCCTTGCTGATTGTACATTTAGAGCACAGCAGCTTATTTAACCATACCCAGATTGTTTGGACCTCACAGAGATCAATCCTGAAGTTTTGATGACAGTTTTGCACCTTAATGTCCAAAATTGGGCACACAGGTACCCAGGAATGTATTTTTTATTTATTATTTAAAGTATTTTTTCTGTTTTTCTCATAATATATGAGCTGAATGAAAAAAATCCAGTTTATCAAAATTGATTAAAGCCTAGTTAATTGTATATATCTGAGGGGGTAAAACTTAGCTATAGCCTCTAAGGTACTCCCATTGCACCCTTGACAGGTGTACTTGTACCCTTGTGGTTTGTACCTTAATGGATGGATTAAAGGATGGACTGTATTTGGCCCAGGGACATCTATTATTTTTTAGATATATTTTTGTTGTTATTCATTCATAAACTTTCAGTTGCATAGTGCTTTTTTAGTCTCACAAATAGCTCAAAGTGTACTAAAAGCTATCCAAATAGATATCAATATCAATTTCTATACGTCACCTCCTGATATTGCACCTTTAAATCTAAAGCGTTCAAGTGTTCAAATATGTACCTGTAACAGTAAGAAATATGTGTGTGTTCTTTTTTGCCCTGAGAAGGTCTGGTAATTACCCACAGATTGTGTATATTTATGCAGATTGCACCTGTAGGGACAGAAATGGCCTTTTATTGTACCCCTATGCCTGAGAGAGCTTGTGTTTACTGTTTGATTTACCACCTGTGCAGCTTGTATACATGTGGAGTGCAGAGCGTTTGATGAAGGCGGTTGGATTTCTGCCAGACCCGACGGCACGTATAGCACGGCTCAGTACAGCGTGCCGCTTAACGCCATCACTCAAGGCTAATGGCTCTCATCTGTTGCCACTTGGTGACGTTGATGGAGCAAGTAGGTGAAGGTGACGAGCATCCATCTTTCTCTGAGTGAGCCTTCAGACTCATTGACTCTCAATACCGTCAATCCCTCAGGATTTACAATCAGGGGAAATACAAATAAAACATATTCTTCAGAAATAACTCGGCAAATAGACTCAGCTGTGACACAGTTTCTGCACATGCAGCATGCAAATCAGAGCTATGCTGAAGTGGGGGCAAATGTAGAATATTACGCATACTTGAAGCTCTAGGCTATTTTTGAAATTTCTCCAGATTCACTCACTAAAAGTTCCACAAGCGTGACCCTAAATGAGAAATCTTGGGATATTATAATGGAAAATACTTTAAAATGTACTGTGTACATCTCCTTTTCACCATACTATCCTTATTCAGAACCAAATGAGAGGGTAGATAACAGCCTTATATGTTATTGAATAAGTTTTAAAAGCTCATCAGAAGTGAAATATGAATATGAAATACCTCTGATCCAGATCTTTGAAAAAAACAGCATCTTTTTGCTTTTTAATAAGACATACAGAGTCAAAACCTGGCTCTATTACTAGCTAAGAACTAAACCCACAAAACTCTTTGTTGAGTGATTGAAACCTCTAATTGTTACTGTTTTGTGATATAACATGCATGTGTATATAACACACATGCATGTCCTTTTATTGTCAGCATTTTGAATCTTTTGAAAACAAGCAGTTTTCTTCAGTTGTACGTGTAAACTTCTGCAGTCACATTGCTGCACTTTTACTGCTTACAAATTCACCGTTAATATTTGATGTCGGTCAGATTTGTGCTACCATAGCAGTTTGTCTCCTACTCGGGCATCCCAGGAAGATCTTCCCTGTCTGTCGTGATTATTAAAATGCATGAGCGCATTTGATTTAGAAACATAACTCGAGAGTTTTACAGTAGCGGGAGCAAAACAGACCTAAATCTGTAGCGCTCTCCTCTGGGTGGTCATCAATATTCATGGTGCTCTGGAAGTATTTGTGATCAGGCCCAGTTTCAAAGCTGCAAATGAACCTGATTAGATCACTGAGTCAAACACCATCATAAGCCGGTTTCGGTTTCGGGTGGAAAATCTGAAATGCCAGTGACGACCAGCGGCTTAATGTGTGTAATGAAACTGATTTTAGTTTGAGGTTTCTTAAGAAGACGCGTGGTATTGGTCCACGAGGAATTTGGAGATGAACTGCCCTTAAGTGTCCTCTCCATCACCTCAGCCGGCACATCTGTCTTTCAGCGGCACCCACTGCCTTAAACTCTACAGCTCGATGGCCTCCTGCTGCCTCCTCTGTCCCGCGCTCCTCTGCAGCAGACCGCCTGTGAAACGGAGCTGCTATGTGTCACATTCAGCTGGCCGAGGCCGATGTCATTGAGGTGTTGGGGGGGGGAGCTGAATGAGAAGTATCTAAAGGTCCTGACTGTCACTACAGATTTTCAGGAAACTAAAGCCAAATTTGCCGACTTTCAGATCAGAGAAGCAGCGGCTGATCCCTCATTAAAACTCATCTTTGCCTCTGTTTTTTGTTTTTATCTTGTGCTGGTCATGATGATAATAAAAGTAAAAGACTGTGTTTGCTGTGAGGGGAAGCAATGACATAAAAATGATAACTAGTGCAAAGGATGTGGAGAATAACAAAGCAAACGGATACAAAACACGTCTCTGGATTTTTTTTCTACAATTTTTGCTTTGATTTATCAGATTTATCAGGGAGGAAAAGGAACTAAATTCAGGCAATGTAAAATCCTAAACCCCAAAACTTGCTCCAGAAGAAACAGAAATTTTCAGGTAAACAGTCAGCGAGAGCATCAAAGGTCAGATTCACTTTACTGCTGACATATTTGAGAAAACCCAGAAGCCTTTTTTGAGTAATACCAAGCTTTAATAACATTTCCCCATTTTCATGCGTTTCATGCGTCCCTACAGTCACTAGATACCTAAAATGGATTAAATAAGACCTACTGGGCTTAAGGTTCCTGCACTTATTTTAGGACCCATTAAAATAAGAAAGTAAGCTAATGAAAATCTTTCTTAAGGAACTATGAATAAAAACCGTCTAGTAAATGGGAAGAGCTACACAGGTTGTGTATATACACTGACTAATTGAAAAAAGGAGCGACAATAAAAGCATGGATAAAAACAGAGACAGGAAGTAAAACTGATAACAGGGTAGAGGGAGCAAAATGAAAAATAAACATAACCACATTTCAAACCCATGACACAGTGCAAATCAGAGCTGTGAGTCCCTGGTACAGTACTGTTTGGTCTGTGATTTTAGCTCATTGTTAGGTGGTTGCTAGGCACCTTCATTATGCATCATAATGAACATTTAGTGGATATAAATTAGATGTTTTGTGTCATAAAGTTAAAATGATGCCATGCTTTTATAAGGTGTTACAGGTCCATAAATCCTACAAATGAGTCCTTTTAGCCCATTGATAGTTAGTTGCTTGGCAATGTGATGATGTCATTACATCTAAGATACCTGTACCTGTGCGCTAATTTTAATTGCTCAACTCCTGTTTGTGTAGAAAGAGTTTGCATGTCACCTATTATATGAGTCAATAAAGTTATTTAGCCGAGAATTTATTTTGTAAGTTACAACAATATAAAAATAAGAAAAATTGTAAACAATAAACATTTGAAATATGTGCTTATAATTAATTTGGATTTATTGGATTTTATTTCTTCGCTTTGCCCATGCTCCTCTTTCCCAACAAGTTTCATTATGTTGAGCTTGGTACACACTCTTTCCAATAAAAAGACAAATTCCACTCATCACATTACAAAGACTGAAGGCCTGGTTAGTTGTGGTGATCTAATGTCTTTGTTATGCTTTTTGCTTCCAGACTGTAACTTAATTTTGCTCCATGTGGGTCGATGCATTTGTCTAAATTATTTATTGGCTGATTGATTTGCCCGTCCATTCATTGAAAGGCTGGGTGCTTGGCGAATAATGGCTTTGTTACTGATGCAGTGGTGGTGGTGGCCGACTGATTGGATGATCGATGGATTGTGTGGCTAAGAAAATGAGTTAAGCTCATGCAAAAGCCAGTTTGAGCAGCATGAAAAGGGATGCCATTTCTCTGACTACAGTTTATCGAATGAAGCCAGCTTGCTTACTGCGCAGTTTTCACAGAAAACCACAATAAACCTGCCTATGTGTTTTACCCACATGCTACACTATCTGATCAATTGTCCACCTGAACACTGCTCATATTTTTCCTAAATGTGATTTTCTTGTTTCCCCTGCAGGCTCTCTACAACTCAATCAAGAACCAGAAGCTGCAGTGGACATTGTAAGTCTTTATATATTGACCTAATGTAAATATTACTTATTTTAAGATGTTTTTATTTCATTATGGTTTTCCATCTGTGGAGGACCAAATGTACCCAATTAAAAAACAAACAAACAAACAAACAAACAAACAAAAAAAACTAAAGAGAGAAATATATAAATTAGTTAATAAATCATTCAGTATTTCAGTAAACAGTTAAAGATTAATATTAAAATAAATATATATATTGTATTATTTATAGTTATTTATCATTAAATGTGGAATTGATATGATTAAATTTACTGATGTACAGTTTTTTGTAATTACCTATTTATTTATTGGCTGCCTCAAATGGGGAAGCAGCTGGAGAATGGAGCTAAGCTGTCAGTGAAGTCTTGTGTGTAGATATTAATGCATGAAAGAATAATAAAATAATAAATAATATAAACATAAATAAAAAATTTTTTGAAAAACTAAGGAACTTATTATTAACTTTATTATTGTGTTGATAAATTGAATAAATTTAACATGAGTTTATTTATTTAAACACATTTTTTTTAAATATCCTTTTAGCTTATATTTTAAATAAATGAAAATAAATCAATAATAATATTATCTTGTATAATTAGTGCCTGTCTATATTTTGTTTATTGTTTCTGATACATCTAATGGCCTGTCATTTTTTCAGTAAGTCATTTATCTTTAAGCTAAATACTAGTGAATAAATAAACTAGAGTCTTATTTTTAACTCACATCTTCATTTCTTTTCTTATCTTGTTTACATATAATCATTTATGTACTTGTTTATTTTTTCATATTGGCAGTTTTGATCCCCCATACTTGGCCTCCAAAAGGGGAAAAAAACAGGAAATTCATAGATAAATAAATTCTGAGAAAAGAATGGAAAGAGAGAAAATAACTACATTTACAAAATTGCAAAAATATTGATATTAATAAAATTGAAATTATAAAAAAACAGTGGAAAAAAATCTAATTTAAAACACGAAATAAATATGAATTTATTCCATGTTTTTAAAATGCATTAACAACTTTTGTTTTTTTTATTCTTTATTTATTGGCTTTTCCATTTTTGATTTTGGTAGTTTCAATCTTCCATACATTCTGTGCTTTTTATTCTCACACACAGACTGGAGGGCAGGAAACAATAAGGGATATTGATCAGCTTGTTTGCATCCTCAGTGATGACGCTAGTGTTGTTTGGCATGTGAAGGAAACATTAGTGTGTCAAGGGTTGCTATTCTGGATCACAGCTCCACGGCGCCTCAGAGATGCCAATTAAGTCGCCAGCTTTCCAAGCTTTGTTGCCATAGTTACAGCACCATGGATACGACTCCATAGCTACCACGATGCTCTTTCCTCCCTGCATTCTCTCGGCAGCAAACACACAGGGTGACAGGCAGATAAAATGCACGCATAAGTGTATATATAGGCAGAAAACACATGGATGCGTGTGAACATGCTGCATTTTGTACGCATGAAAAGCAAAAGAAAAAAAAATCAGAAAGAGAACGAGATCAAGGCAGCTCCATTTCAATGTCTCTTTACCTGCATCCTGTACAAAGGTGCGACCACAGCCTCCCACTACCTTTCCAAAAATAGCAGCTGCAGCGCTCCCGAAGCAGCCGAACAAAAGTGGTCAGAGGAGCAGATTGCGGAGGAGATCCACAGAGAGGCAGGCAATCCAGTTCAAACATCTCCGCTGACATATAGACAGCTATTTAAACACTGCCACCGCACAGGAGGCCGCGCGGGGATAGAAGAGATGTCATTTTTAGACACGTAAACACCACAGAGCGAAGGAGAATCCACCTCCAAACAAAACCGGTTACAGATGAAGAGATTCAGCCCACAGAAGTCTGTTGTTCATTTTTAATGCTTTAGCCAGCAGAGATCTCTGCAATGGAATCTGCTTTGGAACTCTGACACTTATGGACAAGACTCATCCGCCTCAATATTCAGGAATCTTTCTCACAGCCTGGCTCACTGATTGGCAGCCTTAAAAACTTAAAATTAACCTAAGCTTAATTTATTTCACAGCTTTGAATCCATGTCATCGTGGCAATTGTAAGCTGGTGTGTCTGCATTGCTCTCCGGTCACAAATGCAATTGAGCTGTTCGTGTTGAACTTGGGTCTAACAGATATTTAACAACTCTTCCTCAAAGGCAGGAAAGAGAGAAGCCTTCACAACAGACTGAGATTGTCAGAGCTATAAAAATGAAGAAAAAGCCACATGTCTGCACAGGAATACTAGCTGTTGCATTAGCATAATCAGCAAGCTGGATAGAATCCCATTTACTTTCACTAAGACATTACCCTCATGCTAATCAGTATACTGTGTTTACATCACATATGAGGGCCAAACAGATCTTTTACAGATGTTGAGGTCTGTGTGGCTGGGTGTTTACTTACATTTCTGGGCACTCAAGTATTATACTTAAGGTGAGCTCAACGTGCTACACTCTTGTCCTAAATGATAAAAGTGTCGCTGCTCAGAAAAGAAAACAAAAAATGCCTCTTTAACCCTTGAATGCAAACAGAAGAAACCGAAGCAAGAAACGTAATATTCACAGGGTTTTTCAGTATTTTCTGGTTTGCAGCGTGAATCTCTGTGCTCCTGCACAGACCTATCAATACATACAGAAGTTTACATCCACTCATCATGGACATGAATGCTGGTGCTAAGGGACATTTAGCCACATGTTAATGGGGCTGCACGTATATATTTGAGCCTGTGTGGATTAGACAAAATCAAAAATGAATTCAAACTTGTGCACCCAGTTCTTGTTTTTTTAAACTCTATCGTACAAGCACTCCAAGAAATCATTAAAAGCCCAAAATTACCATGACATTCATAATCATGGACTTCTGACCACAGCTGCATAAGATGGGCATGAAATGACCTTTTCACATAAACATGGTCAGCATTTTTTAAACCAGATGTGACAAGGAGCAACATAAAAAGTATGTTTTACTTGCTAATTCTTAAAAATAGTGACTAATATCATAAACTCATCAGGAAAGTGTTTCCTGAGGTCACTGATTGACAAAGCTGAGAGCCCCCTGCTGGCCATTAAGAAGAATGCAGGCTTAAAGGACACCATCAGTAGCTTCACACTCAGACCATCTTTTGTGGAGAGTCTGTGGCTGGAACCGCAACAACATAAATAAAAATAACATAAATAAAATCAAAGTTTCCCAATCTCCCATCCCTGGAAAGATTTGGGAATTTCGGTACTTTCACATTTTTAGGATAAAACTAGCTCATGGGCCGTGGGGGTGTCTGAAACAGAATTATATGCAATTATGTCTGTGCTTTTGATAAATGCACTGGTTCTTACATAGTGCTTTCTACCTGAGCACTCAAAGTATGCCTCATTCATACAAGCACTTTTCCCATGCTTTTTCTACCTAAGTGCTTTCTAACATTCACAAACATTTACACTCGGATGGATGCATCGGAGAGCAACTTGGGTTTAGTAGCTTGCCCAAGGATACTTTGGCACACAGATCGGAGCAGCCAGGTATCGAACCACCAACCTTCCAATAAGTAGATGACCACCTGAGCTACAGCGACACCTTTTAAAGCTGCTTACTGAGCTCACAGCGTGATGATTGAGCCCTGGGGGCAGAACCTTGTTCCTGTTTGTTTTTCTTATGCAGGCTGATTTTTGTGTTTGCAGTTCTTTTCTATATTTAGCTTGTTCCAGTATCGATTTACTAATTTACTCCCTTATTTTAAAATAAAACCCCTCTCTGCGCATGATATTCACACTCTAAAACAAACCACTCGCTGCGATTATGTATATGTGAAATCTAGCGTCCGATCACAGGTGTGTGTTTGTGCTCTATTCTGTTTTTCTTTTCTTTTGCAATGGATGTTATTTCACACCCCCGCAGAGAGAGACGTGCACATGGCCACTCTCAGCGGTGCAGTTGGATGCACCCACATGTTCTTCACTCGCTCGCTCACAGATACAACACAGACGTATACACATGGTTCCTCATTCAGGAGCGGGGGTGGATGGAGAGCAGAGGGAGAGGCGGTGGGCATTGTGCTGTGAAAGGGAGACGCAACAAGTCGGAGATACGGGGAGAAGTAGAAAAGAATGGCAGGATAGTAGGATATGATGAGCCGGGAGAACGAAGCATGCTGTACATGAAGTGAGGCTGGGAGACGAGACCTTCCTGTTCTATTATTCCTTTTATTCTGTTAATCCCAGTTCTCCTATTTCCTCGGTGGCTCCAATCATCGCGTCTTGTTATTGTCTGCAGCCGTCACCGCTCACCTGCTGTGGCAGGGCAGATTTGATGCCGTGATACTGACTGAAATATGTCTGTAATTCTGGGCATCTTGTTTACTCTAACAGTTAGGCTCAGAACCTGAGAAAGGCTTCGTCTCCTCCTGCTTTTTCCTTTTATACACTTTAAAAAATGCCTCTCTTGCATGATAGTGAAGAGTTTTGGGTATTGGAATAAAACTTTTTAAAGCCCTTGAATGTGAATTGGGGACTAAAATACACTTTTATTAAATGCAAAAAGTAGTTTTATGTCCAACTCATTTCACATATTTATCCCATCTGGAGTGTGGAATACCTGCCACTAATTTTTTTATTTAAAAAAATGCAGACAAGCTGTAGATGCAGACATCCAAACACCGGGGGCGCTGCAGAAAGGACTCTGTGTGTTTATGTCTGTCAAAGTCAAGTAGGAAAGAATGAAGAGTTATTTTGATGGCCACAAAAACTTATTTATGGTCAGTCCCATCCTTTCAAAATAAGACTGTGCTTGGTGGTATGCACAGATCATTTAAAGTCTGTGTGAATGAGGACATGCTTTGCCGCTTATGAGAGATTTTTTTATGAATTATTGTCCTGTTTTACTTAGATTAGATAAAACTTTATTAATCCCTCGGGTGGGTTCCTCCGGGAAATTCGGTAAAATTCGGTAAAACTTGACTGTGTTTGGAGTGTTTTGGTACAGTGACTCACAGTCAGTGAAACACAGCAGATCTCTTTCCTTCCCTTTCCTTTTCCTTTCTTCCCTTTCTAATTTCACCTCTTCCTTTTACCTCTGACTCCTCCTTCTTTTAGACTTTTTTTCCTTTGTTATAGTTTTTTATTTATTTTCCTTTCTTCAGTTTTCTTTTTCCTGTTCCGTTTCTTGTCATCTCTTCATCTCTGTCTTTTGTTCTTTCCCTTTGTTTTCGTTTCCGTCTTCATTCATTCATGTTTCATGTTGCCCTTCTTTTGTCCTTCCTTTGCTGCCCTCTATTGTATTTTTCTTCTTAAATACAATACAGCCGTATTTCCTTTTTTATGCCCTCTCTGTTTCTCACCTTCTCTCCTGGAATTCTTCTCCCTTTACTCTTATTACTATATTTGCTTTCATATATTTTCTTTGTTTCCTTAAATTTTCCATTCTTCCCTAGAATTCCTCTTCTTGTCATCTTTTTACCTTCTGTTGTGTTTCTTTCCTTTCATCTCTGCCTCTCTCCCCTATCCTTTATCTCCCTTTTCTTTCCTTTCATCTTTTCCTCTCCTCTCTTCCTTCTCTCCTCACCTCCTTCTCACTCATGTTAAGTGTTCTGCCATCTGAGAACGATCAGCTTTGTCTTTTCTCCACCCTCCATCTCTGTCACTCCTCTATCTTTCTCCTCCACTCATCCACCCCCCTCCACCTCTCTCTCTCTATCTCCATCTCCTCTCCACTTTGTCTCTGTGTGGAGATGGATTCAGGCAGGCCAGCAGTTACCAGGCAACAGGCTACATTCTCATTGGTTCCGTCTCTGCCTCTCTTTCTCTCTCCGGCTCCTGCATGGGGTTAACTGCTGTTATGTACTGTTGGTTACTCATAGCGTGGTCTCGGGGGGGTTCGGCACACAGCCATTTTCTATTTTCAGGCTGAACTTTTGCATGGGTGCCGCCTGGTGAGGTAACAAGTGGAATTGCCATATTACCTTGCTGGGCGGATGCAGAGAGGCTCACTACTGCAGCCTAAAGCATCTATCATCACTTTAATGTGACAAATCCACTTAAAAACACCAAAAGATGCATGCAGTGCATTGTCAAGGATTATTTAGAGGAGAATGGGATTATCGCTGCTGTAGCAACGTGCATTGTTGGGTTTGTTTACAAACTGAATATTTAGAAAATTGTAATTGTAATCGTCTGTAATGCACAACGATAAACAAAAAAACATCAACAACAAAACTGAATATGATCATAAAAAGTTTTAGTTTTTTTCATGCTGGCAAAATATATTATGACCTGTCAAATGAGGAATTTCAAAAAAGGAAAAATCAAAATAAATTGCATTAGAATCAGAAACAAATTACACATAAGATGAAAAAAAAATATGAAAAAATATGAAAAATATGAAAAAATATGAAAAAAAGAAAAGAAAAAAATATAGTCAAGACAATATAGAATATAAACCATTAAAAAGAGCACCAACAAGAGGCTATTAAAACATTTCTTTAACTGAAACAAAAGTAAATACAAACATAAATGTTTGTAAATATACATGGAAAAAAGTAAATTAGACAAAAAACATGAAACAGAAAAATGTCTTAAAGCAGTAAAAGAAAACCAAATAGCAAATTTTAAAAAAGGTTGGTGGGTAGTAAACAGACATGATCTTTTTGGGTGAAGAGTTCAGTTGTTAATCAGACTGAGACTCTTTTTTCTGGGAAGTTCAGCGCTCAGAAACAAATTTCACATGAGGGTAGTTAGAAAGAAATGAAACTGCAGTCGACGACTCAGCAGCTTCTCAGGTTTCTCATTTACAGAGATGGCTCCTCAAGGCCTGTTTCTAATGAGCGATGTGCACGCTGCACCAAAACTTTAGATACACCAGAAACACTCCGAGCCCATAAACTCATTTTAATAAAGGATGGAGTAAGCCTGGTGTTTGATATAATACTCTCAGACAACCCAGTGCTTCCAGTTCTACAATAAATTTGGTTTACGTTTGAGGTATTTCTAAAGGTTAGGATGAAAATTGTTTGTAATATCTTCATTAAAGTAATCACATGAGCAGTTAAATGATAAGACAGGTTATTTATATGGAAGATGGTTCCAATTTAAATGTGTGCTTGAGGTATTATAAGCTGTCCATGTGGGAATGACGGCCATGGGAAAATGTTCTGCATAAAAGTGCCGCTAGAAAAGTCGTTGTTACTGATGTAACCCCAGTTCTATGAGTATGTGTATGCCCCACTGGGCTTCAGTGAGTTCTGTAGGGCAGCAAGAGGCAAGAGACGCTTTGCTTTCATCCTTGGCAATAATTAACATATAGTAATGTGGACTAGAGTAATATGGACCAAACCTCTAACTGAAAAGGATCAGATAGTAGTAACAGCAATAGGAGGTCAAGCAGCAAAATCCATGTCTGACAAACGAGGCTGGTAGCGCCAAAAACTGCAGTTAAGACTGGCTCCTGTAGGAAGTCAGTCTCTATAGACTCCACAAATTTGTGTAAAGTTGCACATAAAATTTCTAGTAAACTCTATCAAATCCTTTTTCTGCATCTAGAGACAATATTGTAGTTTCAGTGTTTTTACTACATGAATAGTCTATCAAATTAAGTAATCTACATGTATTTGTTGATAAGTGCGTACCTTTTATGAAGCCAGTTTGGTGAGCATGTATTATGAGGGGGATAATGTCTCTAATCTCTTTGAGAGAGCTTTGCAGACTCTTTTAAGGTCAACGTTAATAAGGGATATTGGACGATAGCTGCTGGGAAATACAGGGTCTTTGCCTGGTTTTAGCAGGAGACTAGTGTTGGCAGAATTCATATTTGGTGGTAGTCTCCCATTTTCCTTGATTTCCTGCGACATTCTGTGAAATACTGCTGCCAGAATTGTCCAGAATAGACTTCCGGGGCGATCGTGGCTCAAGAGTTGGCAGTTCGTCTTGTGAATGGGAAGGTTGCCGGTTCGAGCCCCGGCTCCGACAGTCTCGGTCATTGTGTCCTTGGGCAAGATACTAACCCCTTGTTTGCCTACTGGTGGTGGTCAGAGGGCCCGGTGGTGCCAGTGTCCGGCAGCCTCGCCTCTGTCAGTGCGCCCCAGGGCAGCTGTGGCTACAATGTAGCTTGCCATCACCAGTGTGTGAGTGTGTGTGAATGGGTGAATGACTGAATGTAGTGTAAAGCGCTTTGGGGTCCTTAGGGACTAAGTAAAGCGCTATACAAATACAGGCCATTTACCATTCTGCTAGAAATCCATCTGGACCTGGAGCCTTATTATTGGGCATACTTTTCAGGGCTTCCTGGAGTTCACCTGATATCAGCGGTGAATCCAGTGCTATTGCTTGGTTGTCTGTTAATTTCAGAAGGGTTATGTTATCAAGAAACTGATCGATTTCATTTTTAGATGGGTTCATCTCTGGTGAATATAAAGTTTTGTAAAGGTCCCGGAAAGTGTTGTTTGTTCTTTCAGGGTCATGTTGTCACAGTCTGGCTGAAGCTGACTGTGTGGAGTGAGGAGGAGGACCCAAGTGCAGACACCCAAAACGAAACTTTGATTTAACTAAGTACAAGCCGTTTACTTAAAGCTGGTTAAACAATACAAAAATAAAAGGGCAAAGGCGAAACTAAACAACAAACTAGACTGGATGAACTAAGATTAAAACATGGAAAAAAAACCTTAACATGAACATCTGGCATGGATGCATGAAAAACCCAGAAACATGACATGAACATAGCAGACGACCAGACGAGGGATGAATGAAAACACACAGACTAAACACACAGGAGGTGATCAGGGGAAGTGGAAACACATGGGGAAGCAGCTGACTGGAATGAACATAATGACGCCACAGGGGAAGTGAAACTAAACACAATGAACATGGGACACCAGACCTTTTCAAAATGAAACAGGAAACATAACAGGATGCAGACATGGCAACGCGAGCCTGACGACATAGAACACATAGACCCTTCCTTACGGTTGGGGTGAAGGTAACACCATGCGTCGCAAAGTCCGAAATCGCTCGCATACTGTTTAATTATATTTGTGGACTGCCAATTGCACTGAATTCCTGCTGTAGAGCCTGTTCATTTCTTCGCTTAGTCCAAAATTGAGGTCGCCCCTGAGGACAAGCGAGCAACCTAGGTGTGCTTGTGCACTAAAAAAAAGCGTGGAAGAACGAGGGGTCATCAACATTTGGGCCATATACACTGACAGTACAGAACGTTTTGCTACGTATAAATAATTTAACTATTAGAAATGTACCCTCTGGATCTATAACTGTGTTGGGTATTGTAAAATGAACATTTTTATGTATTAAAATTGCTCCCCCCCCCTTTGCCTAGGGTTATAGCAAGCTGAGAACACATTAGAAAACTCAGGTGTTTTAAGTTCATCTGTAGCTGTGACAGGTCTATGAGTCTCCTGTAATAAAACAATATCTGCCTGTAGTTTTTTAAGCTGGCTCTTCTCTTTGTAGCCAGCTCCATGCACATTCCATATGATATACATTAGTGTGCCCATAGTTGAGTGTGTGTGTGTGTAGCTAATGTTGACCGCTGCGTGTGAATGGAAAAAAAAACACACGTCCATTGGGTGTAAGAAAGTGTTTGGTGAGAGGTTCCATAAAGTGCAAATACATAGATCCGAGTGGCGCTTGGTGTTGTCTGATTACATGTGTGTACATTAACTTATATGAGCGAGCGTGTGCACACCTGTGTGTGTGTGTGTGAGTCCTATATATCTGTGTGCACTATGGGGCTGTAGTGCGTATCTATGTGATCGTGCCATGCAGATGAAATAATGATTGTGTAATGATGGAGGGCGCGGAAGCAGGAAAAAAAAAAAGAAAACTAATTGGAAAAGGGTTGTGGGTGCGAGGGAGTGAAAAGAGTAACGAACAGCCCACGATTTTAGAGGAAAGTTGTGTGTGACTGAGTAGGAAAACAGCTGATCTGTGCAGTGAGAGGAGGAAGACAGGAGAAAAACGTGCAAAGGGACACGAGGGAGGGATGAAAGAGAAAACCTGACATAACTGCTATAAAATTGTTAGCTATCTAACAAAAAATATGGCTGCTGTGTGACAGAGATCAGTCCAAGAAGTCTGTATTCTAATTTTAATGAGTGAACATATTTTTTTTTGTTTTAGTCTGTGACTAAAATACCAGATATTTGCCTCTGTGTTCAACAGTTCATGGATGCAATTTGAAAAGCAGGCTAATTAACTCCACCTTCAACTTGGCAGCAGATAAAATGCTAATGCTGAGACTTGAAATTGCTGACATCAGTGAGTGACATCATGGTTACTATGGTCATCTTTTATGTACAGTTTATTGAAGAAGAAGAAGAAGAAGAAGAAGAAGAAGAATAGTAGCAGTAATAACAATCATACAATTGTAATTTGAAATTATTTCAGTAACAGTAACAGAAAAAAATGTTCTCAGACTCGTATAGCAAGGAATCTTCAGTTTCTCAACATAGTTATTTTTTTATTTTTAACTGATTGAAAAAAAACAGTTATTTAAGGGTGTTTTCAGCCAAATAATAGGATAATATGAATAATACTAAAAAGCAACAACTCAATAAAAATCCTTTTTTTAAGAACGAAGATGCAGTCTTTCAGAGATTAAGTGTAAAAAAAATCTTTGATGCTCAAACTTGCATTTTAATGACTTAGCAGCTTGATGAGATTTTTAGATTTTAAAAACAGAATAAGGGTTTATGCTTTCTTAGCTTTTTGAAAATGGTTTAAAGCCTCAGCGTTTTGTAGCATCCTCTGTGTGATGTGTCGGCATCTCTGAGAGCAGCTGTCCCTCTGGGTAAAGATGCCCCTGTTTTTCACCTCAAAGCAGGAGCAAGATAGATGGTGTCACTCTTTTCCTGTGGTATTTTTTGATCAAGGAGAGTGGACTTCTGTTCTGAGGAGAACAGGAGCACAGCGAGAAAGGCGAGCTTTGAAGAAAACTTAGTTCGCTCTGGTTTCCCCCAGTGAGATGATGCTTTGTAAATGTCTTGAAGAGCAGAAGCTGTGCCAAGACACCAGCAGCGGACAGCGATATTACTCATGTGTACGTGTGTGAAATCTCTGGACCTCATGTCCTGTGCTGAGTGTGAGGCAAATGGACAGGATGCATGATGATGTGTTTATTCGCGATGCTAATGAGACATGACACATAAGTGTTGATCACCATGGAGTCTGAACTCTTTTTTTTTTTTTTCCTCCTCGTAGGGACGAGGAAGAGCTGCGGAAGTCGTTTTCGGAGCTCGGGGACAGCCTGTGTGACTCCAACACCTCCAGATCGATGAAGAGGGTGGGCAGCAGCGGGAAGCCCCTGTCGGATGGGTTGCAGCCCACCGGAATGCTGCTGTACAAGAACGGATTCCTGGTTCGCAAAGTCCACGCCGACTCAGACGGAAAGAGAAGTACGAGCTACAAAGTTCAGATTTAGACGATGTTTTGAAACATTTGGCTGCTGCCCAGAGCATCATAAGTGAAACTGTAGGTCATGTCATGTAGAGCACATCCTGTGTGGAGTGTTTGTATTCCAAAGCGAGACGTTTTTTCTGCAACAGCACAGAGACTAACACATGCAGAGGATTTGGGATTTTAATGCTTTAATTCCAAGAAAAACAACCAGCATTAAATGTCACATTAGTCACTCAAATGTCTTTAAAATAAGCTTTATTATTCAACAACATTTAGGCTGGTACTTGAATTTAAAAAACTGAAATGATGTGAGGAAATACAGAAAGCAAAGACCTCCGTTATTTGTTTCATTAATGAGTCACAATCAGATGAAGTCATTTGCACATATTCACAGGTTAACTATGTGTTATTCATCAAATTGATTTGTTTGTTTTTATGAATATATATACATAAAAAGTAACCAATATTGACCCCCGTTTAAGTGCGATTTCCCCCAAAAGCATGTACTTTGCTGCTAGTCTTTGGTGCTGGTGCCTTAATGCATCAGGTTCCACATTAGTTAGGTTTTCACTCCAAAACCAGTTGGTAAGGTTTAGGCTCTCCCTGTAGGGGAGAGTTTGAAAATGAGAATTAGGGTGTGCTTCATCCAGTGCAAGTGTCCTCCCCCTGGACAGACACAAGTCTTTTTTTATATTGTTCCTTACTGCAGAGCAGTTAAATGAACCTGCTGCTGAAAACACTCAATTGATGAAAAATTACTGCATACATTAAAACCCTTCAGCTTCCTCAAAAAGTAGAGTCTGCTACATTTCCAGTGCAGGGATCTTGGCAGATCTTAGTGGCAGATTTTAGGAGGCGTATCTCTTTAATATAGGCTACGTTTCAGGAGGAGGCTGTTATTACAACACCACTCGAAACCAGTGGCGTTCACCAGTTCCCTGTCTCCTCACCACCGCTGACACACCCCACAGAGTCTGAGAATTTCTGCGGGTGATGTAGATGTCTGTCAGATCACAGTTTGTCAGTGATCCGGCAGGTCGTGGGTGTGTCCACCTGCATCCTTATGAACTTCTCTGAATTGTGTTGAAGGCACCTGATATTGGTTAGGTCTAGGCACTAAAACCATGTCAACAGATCAGTGGTTTGCACCTTTGCTTCAGCAGGAGGCTTTTATATTTACCTGGGTTTTCTCCTGGATCTCTGCTTACTCCCACCATTTAAATATGCTAGCTTAATGCCTCCTATGTCGCCCCAGAACACTCTCACATAGATGATTCCTAATCTGAGTCAAATCACTTCCTGGTTGAATAAAGGTTAAAAATGTTTAAAACTAGATAAATAAATCAAATCAAATATGGGTGGGCCCTCAAAACACAAATCAAATCCATATGAGAAGAGTTAGGACTGGGGCCTCTCACTACAGTCAAAAACACCAAAAATACAATCTAATATATAAACACTACATTTTACTAAGCTTCAGGAAGGTCATATAAAACTATACAATATACTGGAAGTGACATACAAATACACACATAAAGAAAAAGGTAATACACCAGATTTAGTTGAAGGAAATGCATTAGAGTGCATTACTTTCAGCTAAGTGTGGGGAATGTGGGGTGGCTGGAGCTGTGGATCAATCCCAGGCTGCTCTGCATGCCATGCCAAATATCCTTGAGCGAGATACTAACCCCTGGTGGATGTTCTCCGATGCATCCATCAGAGTGTGAATGTGTGTGAATGTCAGATAGAAATCACTAAGTAAGAAAAGGCATGGAAAAAAAGGGCTTGCATGAATGAGGTGTGTTGCATGAAGCACTTTGTAGCACGCAGTTGTAAAGATGTTTATGAAAGTGGCACAGGCAAGATTTTCAAATATGTCAGTAATAGACCAGATAAATGTGAGACTGATAACTGTGATGTTCTGGCAGGGAAGTCTGTGTGTTGGATTTAATTATGCGGACAGCCGCTACAACACAGATAGCAACAAGTGTGCCCCAGACTGGCAGTTTTCTGTGCTGTGTGTTCACAGTATAAGGTTCGAATGCTAGGCGTGTCGCCCCCCCCAAAAGTTCCTGTAACTCGAGTCGAGGCCACCTCGTAACCTTTAGGCCACACCTGGCCCGCACAAGTTGGCCAGTGCTAGAAATAAAGTGCCATAAGTGGCCCAGATTATACCCAAATGTGTGGACTATCTGGGAACAGAGGACACTGGGTTGCATTTTTGACTGAAGGTTTCCTGGATGCACCTCTGACTTAGTGTCTCGCAAAGCTAAGAGCATGATGTAACTTTTGTATCCATGACTGAAAGTCTGTAATTAACATTTAATGTTTTCTGCTCCTCGCAGCACCGAGAGGGAAGAGAGGGTGGAAGACTTTCTATGCCATCCTTAAAGGGCTAATCCTCTACTTGCAAAAAGTAAGTTTCTCACAGTAGACATATGTTTAGTTTTACCAGTAAAAAAATCTAAAGGGCTGAGTGAGAAACAATTTGCAACAGCCACTGTTTGATATTCATTATTCAACCTTTTAAAAAACGGTTGACTGCATCTCCATAAACATCCTGTCTTACTTTCATGCCAGCAGCAGATTTTTAACAGAAGGCGGCTCTTTATCCCTGCGGTGAATGTCTCTTTAGAAACCAAACAACAACAAAAAAGTTCTCCACCAAATGTTACCTGCCTGCCTCCCTGCAAACGATCTCTTAAGATGATTTATTGATTTATTTAAGCAAAATTTCAGCAACGAAAAAACCAGCAGCTTTGCACTGACAGCTCAAGAAGCAATCTGTCCTTTAGAGTCACGTTTTGGTGCCTACTTCCTGTTTGCATGAATAAATGTTGCTGTGACATAATGTCCTCATGCAGGCCGGGCCTTGGCACCATGCAGAGGACCCATACGGGGCAGCGGTGGGCCTGGGTAACCTCTGCCAGCATAACAGGCCACTGCTGCTCCAAATTCCCCCTGAATGCAGAGAAAAATGTGCCTGTAGTGACTCTGCGGCTCCACACTCTCATTGTTACCTCCGCCAAGGAGGTTTTTTTCAACAAAGTCTTGTATTGTCAACACATAGAAAGTCCCATGTAAGGATTTAAAATATGTCACAATGACCTTTGACCTCTCCTTCAAGATCAATAGATTAATTTAAAGGGTAAAGTTATAATAATGCTTTATAGAGCTATTCAAAACCATGTTTCTTATTTTTTTTAGACAATAACATAAACTTGTAATCAAACACTTTTTTCATTTAATATGTGACTAATTATGCTATATGCAGAGCTGTTAATGTAATTAAATTAAATTTTAGTTACTTTTAAAAAACATGATATACAACCTGAATACGTAATAAAGCAATAGACCTTTCAGCCCAATTCTATTTTTTATGCATAATCCATCATATAAAATTGAATATGCAACTATATGCAGCAGTCTTTGACTTGAAGAAATTTTTTAACATTTAAACCTATTTTCTGCATATTCCAGCACATGAAATAAAATAGTTTTTTGTGTTTACACTCACTCTTTCAAATAGATGCAAGTAAAACACAGCAGAAAATAAATAAAATCAAAGATTCAGCGGCACTGAGTCCTGTCGCCCTTAAATCTATTTTCACCTGTTTAGCAGGAGTGGGGCGGGTGGAGGTTTGCCCGGTGCCACAGCGGTCAAGTGTGTGGGGGGATCCGGGGGTTTCTCTGTGAATTTCACATTCCCGTGGCAGCGTGCTCGGTGCTTGCTCAGATTTTAAGTTTAATTTTTCGCTGTAGAAAGAAGTTTTCTTCCCACGCAAAGTGTACAGCGGACGCCGTTTTTGTCACTTTTTACAGACTAAGACTCAAAGCAAGGTCAGTACGTCCACGCTTTAAACGCTACATGGTCGTGCTCTCTCCCACACTCCATATTATCCATTGTTGATCTGCACACGTCTGTTGCTGCCACGGGCGTCACATGTGCTTACATCATTGTCATGAGACACTCTCACAAACAAAATCACAATGGTTTAGTAACGCAGTAACGCAGCGTGCTTATGGGAAAGTAACAGTAATCCAATTACTTTTTTTGCAATAGTAATCCCTTTCATTACTCACTACTTAAAAAAAGTAATCGGATTACAGTAACGCGTTACTGCCAATCTCTGGCCGTAGGTGTGAATGTGAACATAAATAAATACAATAACATCTAATAAACCTTTGCGAGATCAGGTTTATCAAATAAAAACTTAATGGAGAACGTGATGCTTTGTCAGTATATTTTGGTTACTGATTACCCTGTGATTTGTAGACTAAGGCATTCGAATCACAAAAATTAATTTGGATGTTTTTAAGTTAAAATTAAATTGTTTCAGACTTTATCGTGGTAAAAAATCTTCCACTGGTGCTTCAGTTTAGATATGACAACTGTCAAAACTCAAGCATTTAAAGTTAACTGAGGAATGAGACAAGTAATACTAAAAGAAATAACTTTTTATCAAATTAAAAATAATTCGAGAGGACTTTGCAGAGTTTATGTCCACAGCTGTGGAAGTATTTTGGTTTCATACTTCTGTCATGAAACCAAAATGTCTTCAACTCAAATAAGGTATCAAATAAATATTTAATATTTTTATTCTTACTGTGGAACAAGGTTTTAATACTTAACTAAAACTAAACTTAAAAAATGAAAACTAAAAGTTAAAACACATTTTGTTTACTAGAAATTAAAAAAAGAAAAGAAAAGAAAACTAGACCTTTAAAGAAAATAAAAACTAAATCGAATGGTGATTGTGTACATGCAAAACTAACCACAATAAAATAAAAATATGTAGTAAATAACTATTTTAAGTATTAATAATAATAATAAGGTCAATACAACCTGCCTGAGGAGGCACTGATCTCTGCATAACTGTGACAAACAACAAGAAACAAGAAACTAACTGAAACTACGCAAAAAATTCAAAATAAAAAACAAAAACCTGATGAGAGACTCCTACAGAGCTCACATTCAGAGCAATATCAGTTGCTTTGTGGAAATGTGTAGAAGCGTCACCCACTCCTCCAATAAAATATGATCATAGTCGGCATCTTTAATGAGCGTTAGCACCGTAACACACCATTCTTCTTTACCTTCTTTATATTCTGTCGTGCCAGGGGGAGTATAGGCCCGATAAGCAGCTGTCTGATGAGGACCTGAAGAACGCCGTGTCCATCCATCACTCTCTGGCAATGAAAGCTTCAGACTACAGCAAGAGACCCAACGTGTTTTACCTGCGGACGGCGGACTGGAGGGTGTATCTCTTCCAGGCACCGTGAGTCTATTTATGCTCTTCTCGCTGAGCTTGAATAAACACACACACTGTACGTTTTACAGCTCCCACGCTGAGCAGCATGGACAGCTGTGCAACATCTGCAGCAGAGCAGAAAATTCAGACAGCTAAAAAAAAAGAAGAAGAAATAAGAAACACCCATGTTTTATTCCACTCTTCTCTTAGTGCTGACTTGCAGTATCTGGCCATGTTAAACTGAACAGTCAAAGGTATGTGGACACGTGAGCCCACATGAATGGATACTGGTGGATGTTTGGGGTGGTGAAGGGGTTTAATCTGCAGGAAGCGATGCAAGCAAAGAGCTGCGCTGATATTCCAGAGGGGGGAGGAGGTTTGGTATGTGACACAGCACAGCTCAAGCTGCATGCCTGAACTTGCTTTCGGCCCTTGTTCTGTTTCACTTCGTGTCACCCGCCGTTCCTTTGTTTAAAGTGGAAGAAATCTGAGCTGCATAAAGTTGTGAACTTAGATGCATATTTCTGGAGTCTATCCCAGCTACCATAGTGCGAGAGGTATCGCACACCCTGGACAGTAAAGATAAATGCAAGTGCCAATTGAAAACAACACGTAAATGGTAAAAAAAAAAAAAAAAAAAAAAAAAAAAAAAGATTAAAAACAAAATAAAAAACATAAACAT
>VUQG01044998.1:0-22290 GCA_015106755.1 Etia nguti | reverse complement strand
GTTTCATTTTGGGTTTTTTTTTTTCCCTCCCCCCCCCCCCTCCTTCCACTTCTCATCACCCACCCTAAGTCAGTTACCCCCAGTTTCCTGTTTTTCAAGACAATCCTTAACCCAACTTAACTTTCTCTTGCTGATTTTTGCTTCATACAGCAACATTTTAGACATTTTCAGCTACATACAGAAAACAGCCTATGCTATTGCTGCCTTCACGTCCTTTCCATGTCCACAGTAGTGCATGTTTGTGTCTTGTGCAGCTGTTATATCTGGACTTTTTGCTTCAGTCTTGTTTTCTTGTTGTTTGCCATTTCTCTCCACGTATGGCAAATTTCTCAATGTTTGACCACCTTCCCAATTCCCTTTGCACAGTGTGTGTTTTTTTTTGTTTGTTTTTTTTTCTGGACTTCAGGTCCTTTCTCAAAGTGATCTCACAGGTGAACTTCCCAGTTTGTGATTTTGGGGGGCCATCTCTCCAACAGCTGTCAGGTGGTCTAAGCACCTGTGCTTTGGACATATTTCCATTAGCTTTGACTTATTTTTCTATTGAACAAAGGCGTATATCTCAGAAAGGTTTTTATCTCTATGGGCATTTAGTGAAGTTATTGCATAGTGGGGTTATGGCGCTTGTATATGCTGCTGGTCCCCCCTCATAAAGTTGAGGGCAGTGCTGTTGCCTGGCCACCATCTCTGGATCTTGTAAAAGATCTTGTCAAGATGCTTTGTCCCACTAACAATATTTATTTATTTTTTAATTTATTTTATTTTTATTTTTTTGTTGTTGGTCTGAATTCTGCCAAAAAAAGTGTAGAGTTGACCCCAAAGCCGTCACCATCTTCTTTGGGGCCTGGGAGGTGTTTTTGCAGCTTTTATACCATTTTAAGACAAAGGTTGGTGAAATTTCTTAAATCAAATTGTTCTTAAAAATAGCAATACAATCAGAAATTCTGGTTGGTCTCACCTGCTCTCCACCCCAGGGTCTTCATCAATTGAAATTTCAGCGGTGATTCTGTCTGCTTTCGATTGGTAGGTACCTGTCTCTTCAATAATCAGCTCTAAGTTCAGTGTTCTTTCAGACCCATTGAGTCAATCTGCATATTTTCCATAAAGGCAGAGAAGAAATCATTTAAGAAATCCAATTCTCATCGACAAGATTCTTTTGGAAAAATAAACTCAGCATTGAAACCAAAATTATTTTCTAAGATCATTCACTTCATATCCATATCCATATCCAAACTATTAACCTCCAACTTTTTAGTAGTCAGCCACAGATTAAGTCTGGCAAAAGGGAACTTCCCCACCATAATTTCTCCAGAAATGTCCTTGTCTAGTCTTGTACAGCACTGTCTTCTTTTATAATTTGCTTCCAAGAAGCCAGACTTGTAATTTTTAAAGCGGTCTTGAGCAACAGTTCTCCAGGCTTTCTGAAGTTTTTTTTTCTCCTCCATTGGACACTGGCGGCTTTGTCCCTCATTTTCAGTCCAATACTTGTATCTGGCTATTCTCAAAGGAATTTCATTTGTTCACTTAACAGTGATCTATGAATCATTCAAGCAACAGATAACTTGAGGGATGAACCACAGTTGTGTGTACACACAACAGGAAACTTTAAAAAAGAACCCGTTTGAAATTGTATCTTCTGGCACTTCATTATTAGCAGCCCCTTAAAAACAACAACAACAACAAGAACCCATTAACATTTGTTGACATTTCTTTAGTTGAATACAGTGACTGTATAAAATATATTTTCTACAGTCATTGGCTGAATGTATAAAATTTGACAACATAACACATTTCTGCACATAATTTTTGCCCCCAAAATGTGATTCCCAAAGAGCTTTTAGATGAAATTTTGGCATGGTGTGCAGTATGTTCTAAAAAATTGATGAAAGTGGAAGACAAAAGAAGATGCGGCAGGCCTAAAAAAGAATAAAATAAAATAAAAAATAAAAACTAAGGTGGATGAACAGTATCTGAAAAAGATTCAGTAAAGTCCTGTCATAGAACCTGAGAGATGCGTCTGTCACTCCCGCTGATGCATCTACTGTTCACTGAAGCATTATCAAAAATGGTCTCAATATAGGGGTGGCCATTGTAAGGAGAGAAAAGGCTGACATATGCCAAATTACACAAGAACTGGACTGAAAATCAGTGGGTTTTGGTTCAAATCTTCATTAATATTGTTGCACCTCTTTCCTCTTTATACTGTATATAGTATAAATGAGTATTTACTCCCATCTGTGAAATAAAGGGGAGGCTCTCATTAGGGCTACATTCAGCTTGTAAAGAAATTAATTACACGCTTGCTTGTAATTAAAGACACAAAAGTGGCCATACCAAACAATGACTTTCAAGCTCGTTAGAATCGCCTTATATAATGTATTTCTATCTATATTTGCACATTTCGATAAATCACTGCAGTCCCAGTAAAATATAAAGAAACGAGGGATGGCTTAACACTTTTGCACAATACTGTATATGATTTTGTGCAGTGAACAGAGATTTATTTACATTTTACTTGTAAAATGAAAGTATACCTTTATATAAGGATATAATATCTGACAGCAGAAAGTATATTTCAGTATGTGTTAATAAATTCTGCTGAGTGAAGCTTCGCTGAGCTGAAGCTAGCTGACTGTCTCACTTTCTGTTTATACAGACACAAACTGTTATTGGTGGATTTCGTGAGTCAGACCTGTAACATTTGGACAGCAGACTTCACTGCGGACACTATGCTATTTATTAGTTATTTCATATTTTAATTATTTATTTAATTATTTATTCGGTCTTGTTCATTTATAATATACTTTAATCAGTCCAAGTGGGAACATTGGCAGTATATTATAACTGATTGGACCAAAACACTAACTATTTATATGGTTCAGAAAGAATATAAAACTTATGTTAGGGGGATGCAAGAGAACCCCAGGAAAACTGAATGGCTCCTTAGTTTGGTGGAGAGCTAAAGGGGATGTTTTGTGGTGTAAAGAGAGCTAAAATGCAAGGCTGGTTCAGAGCACAAACTGTAAAGGGCACAGATTTGCCATGTTGCTGCTGGCTACAGCCCACACTAGTTGTTTTTGTCAAGCAGAGTCTCGTAGCCCTTGTTCTTGTTTTTGCAGCAAGAATGTACTTTCCTGTTTTGGAGAAATTCTGCATCTGTAGTTAAGCAGACATGAACGGAAATCACAAATAAGTCATTTTAATCACCCTGACTTTGATCACTTGTGTGGAGAGGCATCCTGTCAGCTGTTAGGCATGTATGCACTGTACTTCCACATTCGCATTTACCACAGAAACCATGTCCATGGCCCCCACCCCCACTTCTTTTTCTATCAAAACGGATGATTAAAAAAATCTTGTGTAGAGTCTAAACCAAAAGACGACTGAAGTAGGTTAAACAGGGTTTGTTATCTTTCAAAGAACAAAACGTGTTTCTATCAAATATATATGCTTTACTATTAGTTTCACTATTAGATTTTACTGTTAGTTTTCTTTTATAGTATTTTATGTTTACATCATTAAATAACCTTATGAAATAGCCTTATTTGATAACCTTATTTGCTTAACCCACAGATTTATTTATTTATTTTTTCATTTAAAGTAGACAAAAAAAGGGGGGGGGAAATCACATTTCCTGATGATATTTGTGGTTAAGGTGTTTCTGAAAGTGTAAGTAGCTTTTAAGTCAAGGTCTTTCAACCTTTGCAGTCACCATCCTGCTTGTTATGGCCCCTGGCCTTGGAAGAAGTGACCCAGTCTTCCTTCAAGTAGATTCGGGTGTGGCAACCCCCACAGACAATTCGCTGCCTGGGAACCTGTGGTTTGCACCTCCAGGAAAGGTCTATAGGACCAGCTGAGGGATGCCAGACCAATCAGCAACTGATTGGGCACACCTGTGTCTTTAAAAGGCTGAAGAACATTCATTCAGGGGCTGCTGCTTTGAACTGAGTGTGCAGTCTGTCTTGTATGCTTCTGTCTGTGAGCCTTGTTTGTAAAACCCTGTCTCAAGTGTCAGATTTTTGCTACTTTAAATAAAAACAAAAAACAATCACATTTCCTGTTGATATTTGTGGTTAAGGTGATGCTGAAGGTGTAAGTAGCTTTTAAGTCAAGGTCTTTCAACCTTTGCACTCACCATCCTCCTTGTTATTATTATTAACCTTAAACTGGACCATGACATTTGCATAAGAAATGTTGTCAGTAAAAACATAGATTTGACACTAATGAACGAGCTGGATGATGTTTCCAAACTGTCATAAAAAAATTCAGAGGAAGGATGGATATAAGCATGCTGCAATAATTCTGTTCAGCTGAGTGCAGCTGCAACATGCTGGTCAAAAGCTAGAATATAGGACTGCAGTTACTTGGAATTGCATTATTGCTCTTGCGTGATTAATATAGATAACGCCATCTAAAGCTGTGATTTGTTTTTGTGCGTCTTTCCTTCCAGAGACGGCTCTACCCCCCCCCAAAAAAGAAAAAAGAAACAAATTAGCATAGCGAATAGAGACCAGCCAGCACTGTCAGGAAGTACAAGCATATTTCAGTACTGCAGTGTGACACATGCATTCAAGGGGCCAAGATTTATCTGCATGGCTTACACAATGACTTTTACAGCATTTGAGGTAAGACTTAAAATAAGAAATGGTGACATGAATGGAAAGTTAGTGCAAATATTCTGTATGCCAGCACTCTTCAGCAGAGTTTTGTTGTAGTAGCACGTATAATGGGAAATATTCTGTCTAAATATTTAAATTTAGAACTTTTTTATTTGTTTGTTTATTTGTTTTGTTTTATTTATACACAACCATAAAGGAATAAGCAAGCTCTATTGTTATTTACTATCTGGTCACATATTCTGTAACTCCTAGTTAATCCTTATAAAGCTGAAAGTCTCGTATAAGACATTAACATAATGCTGTACCTTCATTTTCCAAGCCTCAGCCTCAGTTTTAAAAATCAGGTTTTAGTTTAAAACAAGAGATTTTAGATGTAATGAGCAACATGTTGCTGCTGCCTGTGACTAAGGCTCGGCTGGGAGTTTTACATTCTTAAAAAGTTCAGAGATGTAATTCAACTATTTGACCTTACCGATGTGGTTTACTTAAACTGGGTGCAGAAATAAATATTTCTATTATATATATTATATAAATATAATATATATACTGACCAGTTAAACAAGAAAGAAAGAATTATATTGTGATACTTCCTACATGGAAAAAGATTAATGATCTAATTTTCTATTAATACCCATTTGATGACACAAAGATTTGGAGGAAAAAGGAAATTGAAGTTAAAATAAAACCTGTGTGTTTATGTTATTTCTTATTACAATCATCATCCTTTCATCAGTCTACATTACTTGCAATAGAAAATAGATGTGTAATCATTACAGTAGAGAAATTTTCTTTATGAAAATTTGACATTTCATCAAAAGGGAGACTCATATCTGTAATATATCATAAAAATATTTATACGTGACTTTTTTCACAGAAGTCCAGCAGTACAGTTAACGTTACATTTGAATAGGATGCTGCTTTTGGTGTAACAGTGTTATGATTATTACACATATTTTGCATTTCTTATGATATGAAGATATTTTCCCCCCCCCCGACTGCTTTCCATATTTAATAACATTTGATTAAACACCGAGAAATGGCACATTCTACAAGACTTTCATCTAGTTATTTAAGTTATGTTTGTACCAGCTACTATTTTTTATTTATTTATTTTTTTTAAATATGATTTGCCACGGTTGAATCACATTTGCCACATTTAGCTTGAAATGCCTGTGAGTCATCCTGAGAGGGAAGTGAAAACAATCTGGTCTATTCAGTATTTCCTGCCTAAACATTAGACTGAGAAAACTGCAGTGGAAAAAAAGAAGTATTTGATCATTACATAAATGAGTCTGTTCACACTTCTGTAATGAGACTTATTTCATTTTAACATGAAACAAAACTATTAGTCTGATCATTACCACATATACTACATACAACAGGGACTCTTCATTTGTCATTTGATTAAAAGTAACGCTCTCTTGTATCTGTTTTCAAGCGGACACCTGAAGAACTTGATAACTTGACCTATGACTACAACTTCACCGATGACTTCCAGTGTGAAAATGAAGCGGTCCTGCAGAATTTTTATGGCCAGTTCCTGCCAGTGCTGTACACTGTGATCTTTCTCCTGGGTGTGGCAGGGAATGGCCTGATGATAACAGTCCTGGTGACACGATGGCGCCAGCTCCGCATCACAGAGATCTACCTACTGCATCTTGCCCTGGCTGACCTCATGCTTTTGTTTACAATTCCCTTCGATGTGGCCGACAGCGCCACCGGCTGGATTTTTGGAGATTTTATGTGCAAACTGAATGAGGTCTTGAAGAATCTGAACCTCCTTTGTGGCAGTGTCCTTTTAGCTTGCATTGGATTTGACCGGTATTTGGCAATTGTTCATGCAATTCCCAGTATGCAAAGTCGCCTTCCAAGAACAGTGCACCTAACTTGTATGATACTGTGGCTCATCTGTTTGTGTTTGGCGTTACCGAATGCCGTATTTGCCTCAGTGACACAGAAAAATTCAACGACAGACTTACCTTCCCTGGCCTGTTACCACTACAGTTATAATGAACACGCGAGCAACTGGGTTTTGGCCAACAATGTTTTTCATCATTTGTGTTTTTTCTTATCTCTGGTTATCATGAGCTACTGCTACACAGCACTAGTAATGACTCTGTGCAAAAGCCAGAAAAGTGAAGCGAAAAAAGGAGCCATTCGAATATCATTGCTTGTCACACTTGTGTTTTGCTTCTGTTGGCTGCCATATAACGTCAGCTTGATCATATATACCCTGAGACAACAGAGTATGATCAAGGATGACGACTGTAAATTAAGAGAAATAATGCTGCAAGTGCTTGAAGTGACAAAGAGCCTGGGCATCACACACTGTTGCCTGAACCCTTTCTTGTATGCATTTGTTGGAGTGCGCTTTCGCAATGAGATGATACATCTGCTTTGTAAACTGGGCTGCAGACGTATCTGCCTGCCTTTCCTTAGAGTCCATGGCCACAGTCGGGTATCAATTTCTGATGGAGCAACCACCAACAGCACAGTGCTCATGTAATAAAGTCCTCTAGTCCATGTGTACATGTCCTGAAAATGCCACTCTTCTGTACAGTGATCTTACAATGCAATACTCATCGCTACTTTTACTGTATTTTTTTTTTAAATTTTCCAGTCAAAAAAAAGTTGTAAAGCTGGCCAAAAATCAGCCTTTTGTTTTGTAGCTACTGCTAATCCAATAAAGATTTTATTTTATATATATTATACAACACCCGTGTTCCCTTGTGAGTGTTATCAAATTACAAGAATTGACAACACAAGAACTAAAACCATGTTAGAGATCCTTATTATTCTTTTTTTAAACTCCTATTAAAACACAGTTATACAGAACAACTGCAAACAATCACAAATTGCATCTTATATACAGCAAGTATATATATTATATATATTATATATATATTATATATATTATATATATTATATATATATATTATATATATATATATATATATAATTCCTTTGCACAACAGTTTGGTAGTTGGAGAAAATAAATCAATGATATTAAAACAAATAGAAATTTGAGGCACTCCTCTCCTGACTGCTGCGCTGTTCCCACAACAAATACACACATTTCTGAAATATACACATTTTACAGTTTTTATAAAATGGCTTCAAACTTGTTATTGAACAGTTACAGTGATTTCATTTTTAATCAGTTGTAATCTTTTTTTCTTTTTTTTTAAATTCCTCCTTTTCAAAACCACTACAAGAATAACAATGAAAAATTCTGGACATAATGGGAGGGTAACCCAGTGAACACATTTTTTATTTTTTTTTTAAAGAACTGTTTATTGAGCTGGATCAGAATGGCATATTGGTCATACCTCCGGGACCATAGCCAATGGAACTGTCCAGAGACATTCCCCGCTGTCTGAGAGACTGTGGGCCCATCATACCAGGCTGTGGATGAGGTGGGGCCATCATAGGACCCTGAGGGGACATTAGCGGGCCCTGGGGTCCAAAGGGTTCCCCTGCAATAGACATGCTTCGCTGCTTAGCCTGCATCATCATAATATTTTGCTGTGCCATCAGATTCTGTTGGTGCTGCTGAGAAGGCATCATGCCAGGTCCATATGCACTGGAGGGATGGTGGAGAAGGCTATTGGCCATCATGGCTTGTTGTTGCTGGAGTTGCTGTTGGGGCATCAGCCCTGTCCTTCCCATCATATGACCAGGGGGACACATGGGGCCCATGCCCCCAGTAGAAACTATACTCCTGGAGACCCCCTGAGGAATGCCCATGCTCTGGCGTATTCCACCATGTGAGGGGTGAGGTGGCAGCTGCTGTTCAGCCATCATATTCTGTAGGCTTGCCAAGTGGGGGTTAGACGAAGGGCCACTGCTATGCGGAGGCCCAGAAGAAGACAGCTGTTTAAGGAGCTGCTGTGGCTGCTGGGATGGCATCCCTTGATGTGGATTCTGATGTGGCTCACTCTTAGGGAAATACTGAAGAGTGCTACTCGGCTTATCGGAAGGAATGATGCGGGAGAGATCAAACTCAGGAATCCCTGTGTGAGTGGGACGTATGACTTCACTTAGATCAGGTCCTTCACCTATGGGAAGTGAGGCAAAAGAGTCTGGTGGGTGAGGGGGGCGTTGGTGAGGATGACCTTTGTTAAGAAGATGTAACTGCTGATGTGGCAGAATATCTTCATTAGACTGAGCGAAATTCTGTGACATTCCTCCAATAGGTGAGTGCATGGGCCCATGTGGTGGTGGCTGCATGCGGGGAAAACCTGTCGTCTGGGGTATAGGCGACACATTGCAGGGCCCCATTCCCTCAGGTGCTCCTCCTCCCATCATGGCAGAATTCATGGCAGGCATGCCCATTTGGTTTGGGGAAGAAAGGACAGGTGCTGAGGAATCGTGGGACAGGTGCTGCTGACCTTGGTTTACAATACCCATGGGGCTTTGGGGGTCACTGTGAGGGCCAATCTGTGATGTCTGGGGATTACCCATATTTCCTGGTAATAAAACAAGATCAATATATGAAAAACTCATACTATAAGGAACAGTTAATAAACAAAAATATTTTCTTAACTCATTAAAATTACAAAGTATTAACTGGAGCATTATTTTATTCAAAAAACCCACTACTATAATATAAATACTTAAGCTGACATAAGGCTTTCTTTTTGTCATGTTTTTTCCTGTAAAATCATAGACAAATGACCTTACATCAGCACAATTCAAGCAAAACCTTAGTGTACTGTTTGACTGTAAAAGTTATTTTCTGTCTGTAATGATATATGTAATTATATAATGATATATTTCATACCTCCGATGCTGACACCAGATAGAAGAGGACGATCTGGTAGCATCTCATCATCAGAAGTAGCGATTGTTTTGATTGCATCATGGTAGAGAGGAGTTGAACTGGGAATTGCGTACTTGGACATTTGAGACATGATAAGAGATAATGGATTCTGAGATGTTGGGACATCAGGAGAGGACGTAAATGGCATACTAGGATTCATTGAGCCTGGTTGGGAAATAGGGGTAGAGCTTGAACTCCTAGGGGGAAGTGATTGGCCTGCAAAAAGAACAATGAAAAATTTTGTAATATCACAGCAAGACAAGGAATATCATAAACATCAGAGAAGCCAATTTAGCATCTCTGAAGTTTGTTTTGAGCTTGGATTGGAGTCTACCTGTTTCAGTGGAACCACATCCTCCATTGCCCACCATCTTTCCACTGGCTGGAACACCCGGACTCGGAAGTGGTGGTTTAGGAGACGTCCACCCTGGAGAGCTTGAAGCCAAGGCGGGGGACTTCAGTCGTGCAGGGGAGGCAGACGGAGAGTGCATCCCAAGGCTGGAAGATCCCATTACTTGGGGAGACTTCATGGAAGAAGACGAAGGAGTCCCAGCACCAGATGCAGGTGGAAGAGGGGGATGATGCCCAGCAGAAGAAACCTGTGATGGTGACTTCAGCCCTGGAGCAGAGGGGGAAGGTATAAGAGGAGATGGCTCTTGATTGAGGGATGGAGACTTTAGTTGATGAGGAGGAGGCACTGAAGGAGATGTCAGAGGGTTAACATTTACTGACAGGTCAGAGGTTTGCCTAGAACCAAGGTCTGCACCCCTAAGGCCTCCGCCCATCGGAATATGACTAAGACGTGATGTACTTCCCATTTGACTAGGTCCTTGATGATCAGGCCCAAACATCTCTGGGCCACTTTGTTGAAGATACGGTCCTTCCATCTGACCTCCAGAAAAAGGACCTTGGTTTGGAAACTGATAAGGGCCTTCAGGTCCAGGGATCATTCCTTTATTTCCTCTTCCATTTTGAGAAGCCCTGATTCGTGAAATCTCTCCAGTGCCAAACATCTCCACTAGAGGCCCCCCTCCTCCATGGCCTCCTCTGAGCTTCTGAGATATCATCATCTGCTGTTGCTGCTGAACATGAATTTGTGGGTTCATGTTCATTGCCATGTGGCTCCCCAGAGGAGAGTCTACCAACTCTCTCATCTGAGGACCCCCTCCAGGAGAGCCCATAATCTCACGTGAACCAGGAAAGTCCATGGGATCACCTCGACCGGAGGGTTGACCACGGCCCATTCCTAAATTGGGAAGATCTGGGCCCCCAAGATTATCCATAATTCTTGAGCCCATGTTGCCCTGCTGTTGCTGTTTAGCCAATCTATCAAGTTCAAATCTGGAAGCACCCTGCATATGCCGTTTGTCCATGATGCGAAACAGTTCCTCGCGTGTTAGCAGATGCTCCGAGTCACCTTGCAAGTGTTGAGGCGGCCCACCAGGGTAGCATCCATGGAAGGGACTTCCACCACTTATATTGTTGGGCATATCATCTAGCCAAATCATGCCTGGGCGCGAGGGCCTGTGGGGTCCTAGACCTTCCATTGATAAAACTCCTCCTGGACTACCAGGGAAGCCCCCTCCAGGCTGCCCTCTTGGCATTTGTCCAAGAAACCTTGGGCCACGGGGTCCCTCTTGCATTTCTATCATTCGTCCATTTCCACCCATTCCACCTCCCATCATACTGGCAGGACCCCATTGTTGATCTCCAGGCTTGCTGTGGTATGGAGGAGGGGGTCCTCTCATCATCATAGGCATGGCCATGTCACTCATGATTCTAAAGTTCTGGGGATGTGCAGAAGGGTGCATTTCCTGTTGTCGCCTCTTCTCCTGGTAGAATTCTTCTTGAAGTTTCCTCCAGGCCACTTGCTCTTGGGTCAGTCCTTCTTGACCAAGTAAAGGACCCATGTCATCCACAGGTGAAGACAGATGGTGATGTGGAGGCTGTGGCAGGTTATGATGAGAGTCCATCTGAGGGCTGTCAAGGGCAGGTCCACCAATGGATTGTGTTTGAGAAATTATTGACTGCAGGGGTTCTTCATATTTCTTCATATCGCCCATTGGAGCCAAGGCTGATGATAACATATTACCACTACCACAATTTCCAGAGTTATTAGTACCACTGTTACCTTCCTCGAGAATGCCACCCCTATCAGTATTACTATTATTATTTGGATTGGATGAGTTATTAAGAGCATTGTTGTTAGAGCTTGCAGGGTCTCCAGAGCCTCCACCTGATCCACTGCGCAGAAGCAGCCTCTCTATGTCTCTCAACGTCTGCAGAGAGCGCTCCCTGTGTTCCAGTTGCTCTTTGGAAAGACCATCTGTGTTTCCTTGGCCACCCCTCTGTACTGTATCACTCTGTAGGTGTGTAGCTAGGATGGAGGGACTTCCCGAGGGAGAGACACAAGAAACAGGAAGAGGCATACCCCCTGTACCTTTCCCATTTCCAGTTCCTGGGTCTGTGCCAGCAAGTGCTACCACGCTTCCTCCCTCTGACCTATGAGTGACAATGCTGTTATTGCTGGAAGCTCCGCCAGGTCTGGTCTGAGGGGATTCGTTATCAGAGTGTCCTGCTGATGATGGTGTCCCTGCAGTATGCATCGGACCCCCAACACCTGCAGAGGCTGGCCGTGGAGTTCCACTTTGGGATTTGGGGGTGCCTGTAGGTGGTGAGCTACTGGTATTTAGCTTCTCAGATAAATTAGAAAGCTTCCCTGATGGGTGGCCCTGTGGCAGAAAAAAGGATAAAGAACACAAGGCTGAACTTTTAAAAAGCTATTCCTGCAGTCCCAATTGCTTTTCATATATTTTCATTAGTAGTGTGATCAGACTAAATCATTTTCTCTATGTCAACTTTGTCATTTTGATGTGGTTGTCTCCTGCTCGTATAGACTACATTATCTGGCCTTCACGTATAAAGTGGGTAACTACTAGTATTCACCGCTGCACCTGCAGTTTTGCTGTTTGTCGGTGCCAGACAATTAATAGCACTACATACCCTTCTAAGTATTTTTTTTTTTTTTTTTAACAGGAGTCATAAGAAGTGACAGACAGAAACAGGAACAGAGAGGTATCCGAGATTAAAATAACTAAACAAATAACCCTTCCCACATAGTTTGCACCTGTGGTCTCTAATGTGGAAAACACTTTTACTCCCATGTGGTTTAATCAGTTTAACAGAAAAAAAAGAAAGAAAAATAGATGACTGACCTGCTCCAACTTTGAATGTGGAACGTTTTGCTGGTGAAACAGAAGGATGGAATCAGCCTGCCCTTTCATTACTGCCTCTGCAGCACTGTCAAAAAAAATAAAATGGCCATGGTTACAAGCCAATAATCTTAATCTCCATTTGAATCACTGACCTGCAAATACTTCTTACCTGTTGGCAAGGCTGGTTGTGAAAACATAGACCACTTGCTGTGAAGCCTGAGGGGGATCTGCTTTTAGCCCTGGTCCCACCCCACATACCATTGCTGGACCTCCAGATTCGGGCATGGATCCCGAAGTCAAGCGATCAGAGCGTCCCTGGATAGGACCAGCCAGCCCTCGCTCCCCTTAGAAAAAAGATTAAAAAAATCAAATAAATAAATAATTTAAAAAAACAAAACAACACAGTTGTTTAATTTCTCTAAAAATGCTTGGATTTTTATTTAAATACCAGCAAATTCATGTGGCTACAAGAAATCAACACCAGAGGGCGCTAAAACACATAGTCCAATCAGTGGAGGGGATAGTATGGCATTCCAAGCAGACATCTCTATTTCACAGTGTTTTGTGCACGCAGGAACTCCAACAGCAATAGATAATTTATCAACTGAACCTCGTACACTCAGAGAAAGATAAAACAGACGTGCTGGATGGGGGGGCGGGGGAGTCCACTGTTGTGGTCACAGTAACACTATTTCCATATTTAGACAAAAGCAAATGACAGTGCATTTCACCACTGTGTTCAGGTATTCACACTCACGGTGGGCTGTAGTGTGTGGCTTGTCTTCATCTTCCTCTGTCTCAGGTCCAGAGCACCATTCATCTCCACTGTACGGCTGTTTCTTTTCCAGAACACAGCGCCGCTTGCTGCGCATAACACCCTCTAGAGGATAGACAGACAGACACATTCACATTCATGCATCTGTTATACAATTTCCTCTTTACTGTTAAAACTAATGGTCTAAACCCACAAATTTATTTTCCAGAATCACAAGTTAATCAACTCAATAACTTTGTTCAGATGCAATGTGCTTTACCTGCTGGAAGTTAACAGGACTCCAACTTACAGCTCAGAACAGCATCTCTAATGGCAGACTCACTTTGAAAATCATAATATGGTCTTAAAAATGGTAAATTGGCTGCACCATGAAGTCGTGAGTAAAATTTAGGATATGTCAGTTAGGGATTATTTTTAACTAGAGCTATGGTATGCATCTGTGAAGTACGTTTTAGTAAAAACTGGAAAAATTATAAAGTGAATCATGAATTAATTTGACTATGTTTAATCCTCTGAGGTTAACGTAACCATATGTGCTAACCCTAACGCTAATCCTTTGGGAGAGCAGCACCAACCATTGCTAGCAAATGTTGCTTTGCAATATTAAACTAAAACAAATACCTGATTCCCAAATATCCTTCGAGATTTAAAATATAGCACTAAATGTGATGTAGATTATTTTTTGCTTTTGTATGCATCGTTTTCCATATTTTATGATGTGATAATGATGCTGTTAATTTACATTAAAATGTGTCCACAACATAAACATAAGCATGATTATTTTGGTGGCTTCAATACATTTTTGTGGTGTAGGCCTTATATACATCAAACTGTCAATAAAATCCACATAAATGCATTGTTAGGATAGAAAAAAAAAACCAAAAAAAAAACTGGTATATAGTCTGAAGTCTGAGCTTTCCACGCAAGTTGAAATAGCTGTGTATTGCTGCTATGTCATCTTAAATCAGTCATGTGATTTGGATGCGCCGGCACATTTGTTGACTCCAGAAGGTTAAATCACTTCTGCAGAAATGCTTCAGCTGCCCTTGCCAGAAGGTGCACCTACCTGTTCATTCTCATACATTCTCTAAGGTGAAAAAATATCATATGAAGCATATGAAGTCTTTTTGCTTGTACAAAGTTTAAAATGTTGTAAATGCTGAAATATGTGGTGGTTCTGGGATCTGACAGGAACAGCACCCGAACACCTCACAAGGTATTCCAGGCATGTCCATCTGGAACAAGAACACAAGATACTCAAAATACACTGGATTATATCCCTTTTGTGGCCTGGGAGCATCTTTAGAATTCCCTGCTTTGCTTTGACTGATACTTTCACAATGCACATCTGAATTAGTAGCACCAGATTCTGTGCCAATGACATGATATAAAAAATAAATTAAAATGATTACAGAGTTGGCTTACCAAAATAACTTGCAGGTAAACATTTCACTGGCATTTTGGCTGTATATACCTCATGTGCAACTGTGTGCCAACTTTATTGATCTCATCTACAGTGGTTTGAAAAAGTGTTTGCCCCCTTCCTGATTTCCTAGCTTTTTGCATATGAGTCAGATAATCAAACACATTTTAATATTAGATGAAGATAACCAGAGTAAATATAGACAGCAGTTTTTAAGTCATCCAAACCTACCTGGTTCTCTTTGAAAAAGCAACTGCCCCTCTTGTTAAATTGTGAAATAATTGCAATTATCTATATTTTTTGAAAGCTGAGTTCAGTCTCACTAAACACATTCAGACCCGATTACAGGCAGACCTGTTGAATCAGGAAATCACTTAAATAGAACCTGTCTGACAAAATAAAGTACGCTAAAAGATCTCAAAAAGCAGCACATCATGTCACTATCTAAAGAAACACCTGATAAACAAAGTAACTGATATCTATCCATCAGGAAAGGGTTACAAAGCCATTTCTAAGGCTTTGGGACTCCAGCCAATATACACAAAGGGAGAAAACTTGGAACAGTGGTGAACCTTCCCAGGAGTGTCCAGCCTACCAACATTACTACAAGAGCACATCGACAACTCATCCAAGAGGTCACAAAAGAACCCAGAACATGTCTCAGTTAATATCAGCATTCATGATTTAACAGTAAGAAAGAGACTAGGCAGAAATGGCATATTGGAGAGTTCAAGGAGAAAACCTCTACAGACCAAAAGAACACGAGGCTCGTCTGACATCTGCCAGAAAGCATCTGCATGATCCCCGTGACTTCTAAAAATATTCCGTCGACTGGTGAAGTTTCGAGTCCCATTACATCTGGCGTAAAATTAACACAGCATTTCAGAAAAGGAACATCATACCAACAAAACATCTTGAAGGAAAATGTCCGGCCATCTGTTTATGACCTCAAGCTGAAGCACACTTGGGTTCTGCAGCAGGACAATGATCCAAAACACACCATCAAGTCCACCTCTTAATGAGGGGGTGGGGAACTCCAGGCTTCAAGAGCCGGTGTTCTGCAGGTTTTAGATATCACCCTGGGTCAACACATCTGAATCAGATGATAAGTTCATTACTAGGCCTCTGGAGAACTTCAAGACATGTTGTGGAGGTAATTTAGCCATTTAAATCAGCTGTGTTGGATCAAGGACACATCTAAAACCTGCAGGACACCGGCCCCTAGAGGCCTGGAGTTCCAACACATCTGTCTTAATGGGTTAAGAAAAACAAAATATACACTTTTTTAATAGTCTAGTCAAAGTCCTGACCGGAATCTGATTGAGATGCTGTGGCATGACATTAAAAAGGTGGTTCATGCAGAAACCCACCGATGTGGCTGAATTACAACAATTCTGCAAAGACGAGTGAGCAAAAATTCCTCCACAACACTGTAAAAGACTCACTGCCAGTTATCACAAACATTTGAGTGCAGTTGTTGCTGCTAAGAGTGGCCCAACCAGTTAAAAGGTTAAGGGGGCAATCACTTTTTCACACAGGACCAAGTAGGTTTGGCTTTTCCCCCCCTTAATAATAAACACTTTTATTTAGAAACTCCATTTTGTGTTTACTTGTGCTATCTTTGTCTAATATTTAAATTTGTTTGATGATCTGAAACATTTAAGTGTGACAAACGTACAAAAGAAAAATAGGAAATCAGGAAGGGGGCAAACATTTTTCACACTACTGTACATGTTGCTTATAAAGACGTCTGAGCCAAAAAACACAATTACGATTTTGTGAGAGCACGAGCTACTGTGGTTCAGTCGGTCCAATCTGCTGTGGCTGGCTTAAGATTTCCACAAAGAACAGAGAACCAAAGATGGACAGCGAATTCAAAAGATGATTTCATCTCTAGGGGTTAAAGGAAAGATCAGGACACTCTGATCTCTCTGATTTCTGACTACACATGCTTCCAGATAAGCCCTATGACAAGTCATTGATGATCTTTTTGACTTCAGAGCAAAACTACTTCCAAATAAGCATGAGTTTGGGTAACCACAGACCTAACCCTATAAATCTAAAGTGAAAAAGGAAATTGCAATGACAGTACAGACAACCCAACAGCAGAGGGAGGACTGCTACCTTTTTTCAAAGTAGTAGTTACAGGTTTATCTAAGAAAAACAGTTAGTGAGGCAGTTTTTCACTGCATATTTCAAGGTCTGGCTAATATAACACATGTAGGATAACCAAAGGAATCTCTCTGTGTGTGTGTGTGTGTGTGTGTGTGTGTGTGTGTGTGTGTGTGAATGATGACAAATTAAAGGAAAAAACTTAAATTTTAGTGTTAGTTCTGTTCACCACCATCAACAGAACAGTGGAGAAACATCTTTTGGAAAAAACACTGTTTTACTCCTACAGCAGAATTGCAAAGAATCAATGCCAAAGTGGACTTAAGCCTAATGACACACATTGGCACAATACCTTACTAAAGTCCTTGTGCAGCCACGGACTCCTCTCTGATAACCTGATAGCACACAAGATACAGTTTCAACACCATTCGGCTGGCCACTTTTCATTAAAAATCACAACTGCAATTTTACACAAACTTCATGTACCACTTTCAGAATGGTGCAAGTCTAAACCCATGCCACTGAATTAACTGGAAGGCTCGCACAAGATTATGATCATGTGTATTATCCACCTTAAGTTGCTCAACAATAAACATCACAGTTTGAGAGAATGCTCTAAAAAGTATCAACATTAGTGTATCATTCGCCTTGAGGCTCTCGCTTCTAATTTCACAGTCTAACACCAGCTGAGCTAATCTCTAGGAAGCATCAAAGCTACTCCTTTAAGAAAAAAAAAGTGTTACAATGTCTAAGTTCACACTGAAGTCTTTACAGCAATGGCAGAAACTGAGTTTGAGTTTTTACGGCAGGAGCTGTGGCTACTTTGCTGCTTCCAGCTGTTTGCAGAAGTTTGCCTTTTAAGTTTATTTCATACCTGCTACATCAGAAAGCATCAGAAATTAGTTATAGTAAGTTATACCCAAAATTGAAACAAGATCTAGCATCTAATTACACCGTCTTGCTCACCTCTTAAAACTAATCTGTCCCACATAGTTGCATCTTAATAATTCTCAAGGCATGGCATGGCATATCCCATGTGAAGTGGCCACTCACCAAAGTAGCTATCAAAGTAATCAAAATACAGCTGTTATGGTTAGGAAACTCGTCTTATAAAAAAACATCACTTGATGAACTGTCAAATTGTCAAAGCATAACACTGCAGTAGTGCTATGGATCAATACTGTGGGTCTAAATAAATCCACTCAATCTTTCATTCTTTTCTCTTAGCCTCTGCTGTTCTGTGTGCTAGAACCACACCTCTCCCTGAGTGTTTTTATGTGTGTTTGTGTTAATTATTAATGTATTGATACATTATTGTGTTTGCATATTCATACTGTGGGGACTCCCCACCCTTTTTGGGGTCAAAAAGCAAGTTCCCATAATGCAAATCATTAACTTTGATAGCACAATTTTGGTTCTGTGCATGTGTGTGTGGTGTTGTGTACGTGTGTGTGTGTGTGTGTGTAAGGTTCGAGTAATGCACAGGAAGCCGAGATGAATTTCACAAAACACATGATGAACTCTTAAAATAGCACTAGCAAACAAATGCAAATCAAGCACTTTGTACTGAACCACATGAACAAAAATATTTACACTCATCACCTCCTGTTTTAATAGTATCCTCTCTAGTATTACTAACTTGTCACAACCACATGAGCTTTCTTTCTCTCAGAGCACTACAGAAACCCCAGATGTTTTTTCATCTGAGACACGTCACTACTGTGAAGGCATGGCGAAAACAATCAAAAGCCAGGGGGAAATTCTGATGCTTCAGTGAAAGGTCAGGGCATTTCAGCATGAGAGAAAACAAGTTCTTCTGTCCTCGTAGTCCTTGTATTCACTTCCTGCTGTGGAGGAGGTGAATGCACGTAATCTGGTGTTTCGGGTAAAGATCTGGCTGATAGGGACGTAAAGGAAATGAACTTGTGCATAATTAGAAGAAAACAACACTCACTAAAGAGCACCTTCTATATATTGATACATGTCTTACCCCCTTTGGCATCTGTCTCCAGGACTGGAGGAACGGCATTTCTTAATTCACCAGAGTCAATGGAGACGCTTCGATCCCGCTTGGTTTTGGTTTTCAGCATCCCTCCAGTGCCACTCACTGATTGGCTGCCAACTTTGAGCCCAGGGTTGCTCAGAGACAACTGGCTGGATTTGACTCCATGGTTGCCAGGACCAATGCCCTTTGAACCCAGGTGGGTAGCAGATCCTGGCTGCTGCTGCTGCTGAGCCTGCTGATTTGCGCTGGGGATTTGGGATCGGCTGTCACCGGTGACCTGCTTGCCATGACTGGCCAGTTTATTGTCTGGGTGCATTTGAAAGGCTGGTGATTGAGGTGAAGGTCTGGTAAGGAGAACTGCTGGGGTTGTTAGTCAGTGGAGTCACATTGCTTACAGGCGACACTGATGGAGAAAAGAAAAATCATAGTGATCAGTATTTCAGAGGCTGGTTCTGGGTTAGGTCTTTAAACCAAACTTAAGCGTGTTCACTCACCTCATCTCACCTAGACACTCAGCTGACACATCGCCATGCTGGTTTCCAGGATGCTTCACTGACCACACATAGACCTAGGGGACAGTAACAGAGGAATATCATCAGCAGAGGCAGAGGGCGACCTTTACAGCTAACACTGTTAGCTATGTGTCCTCAACCTGTGGGTCAAAGTCAACGTCATGAGACAGAAGAGAGAAAAAAAAGCCAAAGACTGATAACAGAGTAAGGCCAAAAACACACTGAGGTAACTGTCTCTTTAAGGCAAGGAGTGCAAAACTGAGTTTGAGCTGGGGGAGGGACCCGAAACTCAGAAGTAGCTCAGTAGCAGTGTTTAAGGTCCCGCCCTCTACCAAACACTTTGCAAACCGCAAAAACTCCACCACATACAATGCTGTTTAGCAAAAACCTGTTTCCCTCACTTAGACACACTCATTCCTGTTTCACACTTGAAGCACAAAACAGATAAAATAACTACTCGATACTAACAGATTTTATTTTTGGACTATTTAGACGCACAACCAAATCTCAAGACACCATCAGTACTATCCACCTTTGCTTTAATGTATTTTAGAGTGACCAGAGATCCCAGGTAATGAGGCCCTAATCCTAGACTTTCAATCATTTTCTTTACAGAAAAGGTTAAGGTATAGGAACAGGCTTTCCCTAAGCAAGAATGAAGCTAAATATTAGTAATGGAGGACTTCAAATCAAATCTGCTGGTGCAAGCTGCCACCCTTTTGACACCGCCACCTGCCTATGTCCATAACCTCAAGTTTCTGATTTTAATATTTGCTACTGCAGTGAGCAGTTTTTGGTGAAAAATATTTTATGCATTTTATAAACTAGTTCTACACAAGCAGACTGAGTTCATCCCACAAAAGATACATGCGCAGAAAGCATTAGTTCTTCAGTATTTGCAAGTTTCAACATTAGCTGGTCAAAAAAAGTTATCAAACCCTGTTTAAAACAAATATCTAGGCCAGATCTTTGGCTGACATCACGCACATCCCGTGTAAACACTTCTGACTGATGACACAATCCTAGTCAATCAGGTCAGCTGTTCCGCTCCAAAAGAACCATCTGTAGCACTCACTCACCTTCACAGGTAATGATAAACACAATGCTCACATTAGTCATTAACTAACACTGGCTCAACTCAGCACAGGAGGGTGCCTTGTTCACTGGCTGAGGATTTCATCATTCATTAACTCAAACAGGGACAGTCAGACGTTGCAACTGTTGACAAAGTATGACTCACTGCTTTGTGCAACACAAAGGGGAGGCAGACTAATCATATGGTGACAGGCTGACCTTCAAGTGGACACTTATGAAAAGAAAGAGCCAGCTACAATGAACACCCGTCTAGTGGTTATCAAGCCAACTCTGTCATTTATGCTACTGCTGGCATGTTGAGGGGAATCAAGGCAATAAGGGTGCAGCTTAAACTGGAAAAAGTGGAAGAATTGAAGAGTCACTGAAGTAAATCTTGTGTCTCACTTGAACACTAAACAGTTCAGCCTCATGCTGCCATTATCTGCCACTTCTTGCAACATGTATGGATGTCTACTGTAATGTTCCTTGTGAGTGGCTGCTTGAAAATGAAGCCTCTCTCAGACTGAATGGAGAGCCTGTACAGGCTGAATTTGAGTTTACATTCTGTTACATGGTCACACTATAATACACTGAGGCTTCAAAGGTTTTCAGTGTATTACCAATAGGAGAACACAATCAAAAACACAAACAAAATAACAAATATGATGTAAAAAGAAAACAGAAAAGTTGTCCATTTGAGAAGCCTTTAAATTCTAAAATCACAAGTCCCATCACTATTACAGATTATTTCTATTCAAATTATGTGGCACAGATGCTATCAAGTTTTACACCTTATTAACATGTCCATCTGTTGCTCTTCATACTGTATGGTCAAAGTCAGATTATTAACTATTAAGCTGTCAAGAAAGGCTGAGCACTTTCACATAGGAACTACAGTGAACAGCCATTAAAAAAAAAAAAAAGCTAAGAAACCAGCCTTGTTAGCTTGTGGGGTGGGGCTAACGTGTCAAAGTTAGTGGAAGAAGCTCTATCAAATACAAGCAGCAGATGAGCAGTTTAACAACATGGAAAAACCTCAAGTTGTACATTCGTACTCATTTCATTTCAGCTCAGATTGAGTATGTATCACAGACCGTATAAAACGTGGATGTAGCTTCATGGTCGGAAAAATGAAGCCAATGCCGAAGCGCCTTAAACCTCTCGTCTATTTAAAGAGCCCCAGATGACGGTCCTGTAGACATCTAGAGGGAAAACTGCTTTCTTGACCTCTGTAAACACTTCCCAGCTGAGTTTATAGGCTCAGTCACACATTTTGGGTCATAATGACTAAAAATGTATGTCTATTAAGTCTAAATCCCAAGATTTACAAAATACATGTTTAATATACATCACATTCGTTTTTTTGCAACAAAGATGGCGATGGTGGAAATGCTCAACTAAAATGGGACTTTACAAACCAATGGTTTACATCACAGTAGCAGTACACACTCTTTGTACTGCTATTTGTGTCTCTCCTTTGTTCTCCGTTTTATGCAGGAGACTGGCATTCATCTCCTCTCCAAAACACAAAAAAAGCAAAGCAACTTAGATGAAGGGAAAATCACTGTTATTAATGTGGTCTTATATTACCGCAAGAGTAATTAAAGCTTCCTACCAAGGTGGCAACCCTTGTGGCGGCTGTGTTTATTTTTATTTTATTTTTTTACCTACCAGGACCAGTCTTTTTTTTTTTTTTTTTTTTTTTTTTTTTTTATAATTTGTTTTTTTTTTTTTAA
>VUQG01044997.1:68815-85172 GCA_015106755.1 Etia nguti | reverse complement strand
CACACAATTATGTGCCTACAGAAAAGACTTAAAAAAAAAAAGTCAAAACCCTAACTTAAATGTACTTCACTTAACTTAAGTAACAGTTTAAGTTCACAGTACATCCTTTTTTTGTAATGAAACATTTGTGACATTTCCCTGAAAAACCTAAATAAATTGGCCAATAAATAATTTTTAAGCAATAAATTACAAAAATCACAAAATAATCTGGCAATTACTTCATGGTTCAGGCTTTAAAGGGATAAAGAGGTCAAGTCAGAAGTTGGTGATGCTGTTGGTTTGCTTTCCATGCAAAACTCCCTAATAATTTCATCCATGTAAGGCAAAGCTGATTACATGACAACCAAACTGATGGCAAGAAAACACAAGAATGCATTTGGTTTTGCCTTCATAGTGCAGAGTGCCCGTAGCTAATTATTAACAGCAGTCACACGAGCACGGGGGTGGGGAGTGGCGGGATAAGAAAAAATACACTAGTCAGGAACTTCTGGAAGGTGTTGACTTTAAAAAGGCGTTTCCTTGCATGGTACCAATAACTAAGATTGAGTCTTAAATAAACGTGTTACACAGTACGCACAAGTGTTCAGGACTGGCAGACGTCTGGATTTTTAACACAGTAAACAGACAGCAGTCGGTGATAAGGAAACGCTTCAATTGTTATTAATTTGTTATTTCTCTTGTGTTTGGATCCTGGCTGGATTATCATGTTGAACACAGTCCAAATTCCACTGTAAACATTTGCAATTAATCTTCTCACCAGCCCCCCCCCCCCTTCCTTCCTCAAATGACTGATTTACATAAAGCTGATCAAATTGAGTTGTTTGCAGTGGCTAAATTCTGTTGTCACGTTGTCTGGAAATGCTGCAACATTCATGTACTGGCAAATCGATGTAGATTTCTTTGTGACAGTAACCTACCATCACTAGAATTAGCATTGTGAGTGCTTTTTCTCCTCTGCTTTGCGTGTATCAGGAATAGCAGACATTCTCAGCTGGAGCTCTGAACCTGAATCTCTGTGCACAACAGCAAACAGCCAGTGTGGTTTATATTAGAGTAATCCCTCAATTAATGTCTATACCATATTAAGTAATTCAGTACAGCCAGTTAATGGAAATGCAGGCAGAGATATCATGTTTTGCATAAAACCTTTAAAGCCACTGCTTCTCACCATGGTCTGCCTCTGTCATTTTGTTCACATGACATATTCACATCCAAGGTAATCCCCAATCTATTTTGGGGCCGTGGCTGAAAATGATCAGTCTGTCTAAGAGGTCTAGTGCATGTTACTATATGAAATTACTATTACAGTCACATTGTGTTCAAAAATGCAATTTCTGTTAGGTTTGGCAGACCAACTAACATGAGAATAATAGAAAAATAAAGAGCTATATCATCAACCAGTACTGTAAATGAAATGAAGAGTTCTGCATTTACTATCATAGCACAGAAACAGCACTAGTAAAAGTCACATGATCTCATAGCCTTGTGAGACAGCCACACTAGGGAAAACAGTGGTTGGACACCAAGGCATGACCAAAATCACTGCAACTGTTTGGAATTAACTTTGCGTTTGAAATGGTGACAGATCTGTGACCACTCACAGTCAGTTCCTGTCTTTATAGTAAACTCTGTGTGTCAAGATTGCAATAAAATAGCAATATGATGGAGTCAGTCAACTATCAGCTTCAAATCAGTTTGCGATTGAATTTAATTGAAAGTTGGCAAACATCTCAAATATGTGGCTGTACATACACAGAAAATCACATTTGAAAAAAATCAAGTAAATTGCTTACACAGGCAATTGGAAATTCCTTGTAAATAACTGGAAACCACCAGTTTTCCTAGACAAAAGAAGGTTGCCATTCTGTTTTTATTCTACTGTGACTGGGCCAATTGGCTTGTCTCTGTACAGAAATGAGACAGAAATGTATCATTGGGATAAAGGGACCACATTGGATTTGTTTAATTAATTTTGAATCTTCTTCTTATACAAAGCCTAGGTATGAAGTTCCACAGAGTTAGGAATGAAAAGGTCATGTAGGTAAAAAAAAAATCCAAAAAAAAAAAATCACAACCAACAACTCTGTTGGGGTAGAGATACAAGCTGAGATAGTTTTCATTGTAAAAATGAAAACATAAAAAAAAAATCGCCAAATTGAAACCTGAATTTCTACCAAGTGAGTGAATACCCACAAAGTCAAATACTTGGATACAACCCTAGTAATATGATGTTATTATTATGAATATTTTATATAATTATATATTATATAATAATATTACTATAATATTTTTATATTATTAGTTATAGACTATATCTGTGTGTTATTTTATTTTTTCATCCTGATAATAATCCAGCATTTTTTAATGTATCAAGTTACATTTAATTGTGTAAGTAGATAGAATTATGGTGACCCAATCACTGTTGAGATACCTGTGATACAATGTTAATTGTTATGGCAACACAGCATTATATGTACAATCAGAACTGCTCCTAACAAACATAGAGGTTTACATCAGCGCTGTAACTTGCACTATTTGTATATGTGTCTTTTTTGCTGCTGTTACACCCAAATTTCCCCTTGTGGGACAATTAAAGGATTATTCTCTTCTCTTCTCTTCTCTTCTCTTCTCTTCTCTTCTCTTCTCTTCTCTTCTCTTCTCTTCTCTTCTCTTCTCTTCTCTTCTCTTCTCTTCTCTTCTATTCTATATGCTCATGGTTTCCATAGGAGTAAAAGAAATCCATATCTTTAGTATTCGGTATGGTTTAAACACACTAACTACAGGAAGGTGTAAGCCTTTTGTAACCCTCTTGTGATGGCCTGAGGGACACTGAGAATACATGAAGACATCAGGAATCCAAATGACTAACGCCTGGAGTCTTTACTGAGCAGTCATTTTTTCATAGGATGACTGACAAAAAAGAATCTATGGGTGGAGTTTCTTAAAAAGCATCTGACCTGCATCTACATACCAAACCCCATCATGTCATAATGAAATTTTTTGACAGTATTCAAAGTGAACATAATGGAAAGCAGTAAACCATGAATGCTGTTTGAAGATGCGTAATGCTCTCCTGGGAGAAAGCTGCCTTAGTGGTGAACCTTTCTTTACTAACATCATTCAGATGGTCTTAAATTGGTCTGAATGTTTTGGAATAAGCCTTATAAATGTATGTGTATGCGGTGCATAATGAGCTCCAATTAAAAAAAATCTTTCTTCACTTAACATAGAAACTATTTCGTTTGTTGTACTGAGGGAGGATGAAAAAGTAATATGGAAATTGTTTTCTCTATTGACTGTGTAAGAAATCATGTATACTCACTGGCCATTTTGTTAGACAGAGTTTGCTAGTACCTGGTTGGATCCCCTTTTGCCTTCAGAACTGCCTTTGTTCTTCATGGCATAAATTCAAAAAGGTGTTGGAAACATTCGTCTGAGATTTGTGTCCATATTGATATGATAGCATAACACAGTAGCTGTGGATTCATTGGCTGCACAAATTAATGTGAATCTCCTATTCCACCACATCCCAAAAGGTATTCTATTGGAGGCCATTTGAGTGCAGTGAACTCATGTTCAACAAACCAGTTTGAGATGATTTGAACTCAAAAATATTGTGCTGTAAGCATCATCAGAAGATCAGATACTGTGGTCATAAAGTAATTGGCGTCCTCAGCAAAAAAAACTCTGCTCGGCTGTGGTGTTTAAATTATGCTAGAGTTGTTACTAGGGAGCCCACAATCTGCCCAGAAGATACCCTCCAAACTATTAACACACCATCACCAGCATGAAGTGTTGATACAATGCAGGATGGATCCATGTTTTCATGTTAGTTAAACCAAATTCTAACACTACCATCTGAGTGTCATATACAAAGGACAACACATCTGATCAGTCTTCTATTGTCCAATTTTGGTGAGTCCTTGTCAATTGTAGCAGCAATTTCATACCTTGGTTGTAATGAGTGGTTATTTGAGTTACTGCTGCCTTCCCATCGGCTCCAAGCAGTTTGGCCATTCTCCTCTTATCTCTGGCATTGACAAGGCATTTTTGCTTAGAGAAATTATGCTTACTGGATATTTTTCAGAATATTATTTGTAATTCCTGCAGATGGTTGTGTACTAAAGTCCTAGTAGCTCAGCAGTCTCTGAAATACTCAGATCAGCCATACCGCAGTCAAAGTCATTTATATCACCTTTCTTCCCCATTTTGATGCTCAGTTTGAACTTTAGCAGGTTGTCTTCATCATTTCAAGGTCCCTAAATGCATTGGGTTGTGTGTGTGTGTATATATATATATATATATCAGGGGTTCCATTCCCCTGAACGGCTACCCTCAGGTACCCCTGAGCAAGGTACCATCCCTACACGCTGCTCCCCAGGCCCCCAATGGCAGCCCACTGCTTCACTGAGTGAATGGGTTAAATGCAGAGAGGAATTTCCCCACGGGGATCAATAAAGTATACATTATTATATGTTAGTGTATTTACACATATGTAACTTTAGGCAGGTGTTACCATATTTGCTGCTTTTAGAGCTGATATTCAAGTGCAGGACAAAGGCATGTTTGATCAAGGCTTTAGACAAAACCCAATGAGAAGAGGTTGACAATAGAGATTGGAAGAGCAGTGCGTTGTTGACACCATTTGACTGTTAGCATATAAACCATCCATTGTCAAGGCCAGCAGACAGCCATTGGCTCAACTGATCGGCATGTGAAACAAGCTTAGACCAAGCTTTTTTTTTATCAGTGGAACTGCTTTGGGCCCTGCAAGTCTCGGGGTCTTGAGGGTCACAACTCTAGGCACTATGGACTAAAGCTAAGGTCGTAAGGCTGGCTTAGGATTATACTCCAACAAAAAGATGTGGGTTAAGAAAGAGACTATGGGTCAGATGGATTACTAAAGAGATCTCTTACCATTTCTTGTTTAATCCTGACAAAAGAAAAAAAATGGTCAACATTGCCTTCTATACTGAAAGCAAACAAGAATACATTGCACATGGCTTAGTTAGAAGAAGTGACTTACATGAAAATCTGTCAGATCAAATTGCCTGTAGCCGATAATTGTAGATACTTCATACTTCACCAGCTGGATTTCAACCACCCATACTTGTAAAGATATAGATGATGACTTTGGGGATCAGCAGTGTTCAGACTAATTGCCAATGGGCTTGACAATCAAGACAATACATTTTTAGTTTATTCGTCTGAAATATATTATCAAACTAAATCTATATATAAATACATATTTAAATCTATATTACTCACATGTAACCAACACTTGCAACACTGAAGCATTTATGTACGTCTATCTCTGGTTTGGGAGGTACTTGATGTCTAAAGCTTCCCAAGTGCTAATCCATCTAAACACAAGCTAGGTCTGCTTCACACACCCAACATAAATATAGTGACAACTATGAGGATGCTAGAGTCTCTCCTGGTGGGGAAGGCAACCCCCAGTGAGTTTTTATAGTTAGATATGCTGTTTCAATTGCTGGGATAGCTCTATACATTTTTGAGGAGTTACATGTAGTTTTCATGATGTCATTGGGCAAATTGTCCTGCAAGGGGATACCAATTGAAACGGGGAGTTAGGGTGTGTCCTTGTTTAGGTGAGTGGTACATATTAAAGTACCATCCATGTGAATGCCAGGGTCGAAGGATTCGCAAAAGAATGTTGCATTGTAATGAACAGCTTAATGTTATTCGCTCTACTCGTGGTTTTAATGTAGTGAGAGATTTCTGTATACTGGTAAAATTTATCTTCTTATCTACACCCAAGCACCCAAGGAATTTGGAGTACATCGATTTGCTGATCTGGCTTGCATGGTTTTTAGCTTAAAGTCAAAAATCTCAAACCACACATGATATGTAAGAACAGGGAAGGCCATGAAGACAATGGATACAGGCCAGGGGACAGGGATGTCATATTTAGCTCATGATTGCACTCAGGGTAGACAATAAGTAAGATTCATTAGGTCATTTTTTACTTTCGTCTGCCAAGATCTGGAATGAAATGTTAAATGTTTCATGGGCTAAGAAAAGGGCAGAATTTGTCTTTGTGTTTGCCATTAGAGAGAGAGAAAGGAAAGGTAAAGAGAGGGGATATTATAGGTAGACCTAAAAGAATGAAAATAAGAATGCAAGGGGAATACCGTAAAAGCAAAAGACAGTCAGTAAAGGAAGGAAATTGGCGGGAGTGTAAAAAAGAAAAAAACAAAGGAAAGAGTAAAGAGGGAGAACAAGTGAGTAAGGGAGTGAGGGGGACCAAAGAAAGGCGGGAGCATGGCTGGGTGTTTTGGGCTGTCTGATGGATGAGGGTGTAGTAGGGTTGGTGGGGGCGGTGTCTCCTGAATGATGATGGCCTAATATCATCATCCCCCTGTCAGGCCTAATAGGCTTTCCTTGGTAGAAATCACTCACACAGAGCCGCCATAATGCCCAGGCCCCTGACAGCATCATCCATCCACTCAAGCCAAGCGAATGTCTCCAAACTAATAAGGAAATATATGGTTCAAGGAGATCTGAAAAATTAAACAGGTATCTTATGAACAATTTGTTTCACAGGGATGTTTATTATATTTATCGAATGTTGCACTGGGTTGAGGTGTCTCTTGCACTGCAGCTTTATGTTTGAGACATTGGCTTGGAACCTGATATGCTGACAAGGCAGGTCTATAAAGTGTGAAATAAACACCTTCTCCTACAGCTTCTCTACCTCATGGATGGCCTTGTCCTCCAGTGTTGCCTGGCTTTACTTTTGTCATTCTTAAGCAAGACAGACCAGGTCTTCTATGTTGGTAAAGCTATATTGTCTACATTCGTTGAATTAACAATAAACACATAGTGGAAAGGTCATTTTCAGACGGAATAAAAATACTTTTTTGAATCTTTATTCCCCGATCTCACAGTCCATTGTTCATATCTTCTAAAATATTCTAATTTTAGCGGCAGAGCTTTGGAGGAGTCACCCATTTCTGTTTTCCTCGCAGTAAGCCTATCTCCAATACACCTGTCATTGCTTTCCCTCATGCAATGGCTGATCACAGCACACTTTAAACATGGTTACTCTCCTCTTATCTCCTCTCCTACCCTACCAATCTCGCTATCTCCAATCACTGCTTTAATCATGTGACACCTTTGCAACCCTCCCCCCCCATCAACATCCACATGAGAATACTGCCGCCATCAATAACGACAAGAACTTTTTCAAAGTCAGCTCTTAAAAGCCCCTGTCCCATCAAAATGGTCAGATTTCATTATCGATTGTGCATTGTAAAGAAACTCTTTCACACATTTAGGTGACGATTGTTTTGGTTTTGCTAGCAAAGCTTATGCATACATTCCAAACATTGCATTGACACATTTACATCACCGGTCCTCTGGTGTCTTTCTTATGCATATAAATTAATTACCTGAATGCGTATCCCAATTATTTGCCCTCTTCCTGAGGGGGCCATACAAGAGTGTAGGGCCTGTTTAGGACCATTCCAAAGCATCTCAGTTGGATTTAAATATCGACTGTTTTGCCTTTTTTTTTAGACTTGCTAGTGTGTTTTCGATCATTGTCCTGCTGCATAACCCAAGTGTGCTTCAGGGCAGAAACCGAATGTTAGACATTCTCCTTCAGGATTTCCTGGTAGAGCCGAATTCACGGTTCCATCCGTTTTGGGACGTCGTCTCGTGAGAGATTTGTGTGTATTAGTAAAAGAAGCAACAAAGCTGCTTGGGACAATCACTACCACATTTGACTGGTATGATGTTCTTTTTATGAAATGCTGTAGTAGTTTTACACCAGATGTAACATGGCTTTCCAGAACGTTCAACTTTTGTCTCGTCGGTCCACACAATAATTTACCGAAAGTCTTGGGGATCATCAAGCTGTTTTTTGACAATTTTGAGACAAATCTTTGTGTTCTTTGCCAGTTTCTTTCTTATTGTTGAATCATGAACTCTGAACTTAACTTAGGAAAGTGGGATCTGCAGTTCTTTAGATGCTGTTCAGTCTTCTTTTGTTACCTCCTGGGTGAGTGGTTGATGCGCTCTTGGAGTAATTTCGGTAGGCTGGCCCCTTCTAGGAAGGTTTGCCACTGTTCCAAGTTTCTAAATTTTTCCCATTTTTTCCCCAACTCTCATTGTGGTTTGCACAAGGCTTTGGGACTATAAAGTCCCAAAGCCTTAGAAATGGCTTTGTAACCCTTTCCAGACTGATAGATCAATGAAGAATGTGTTACTTTTTGAGATATATGAGGTTCTCTTTAAGTGAATTCTTGATTCGACAGGTCTGGCAGTAATCAGGCCTGGGGGTGGCTAGTGAAATTGAACCCAGCTTTCCAAAAAAGTTAAGTTAATTCATGATTTAACAAGGGGGAGGGCAATCACTTCCTCACATAGGGCCAGGTGGATTTGGATAGGTTGTATGTATGTAAAACTGAATTTTGTACATCGCTTATCCTTAATAATAAAATTTTTTTTAAATCTGAAACCTTTAAGTGTAAAAAATATGCAAAAAAACGAAGAAATCAAAAAATCTGAATCAGCCAAGCAATCTGCAGTCTGACCGTGTCTCTTAAACTCTAAAAATGCTTTCTTCTCTCAGTTGTGGAAATCTTGCTCTGTGTTTTGTTTTGTAGTTGAACTGATGTTCTTAAAAACATATGGCCAAAGATGCATTTCCCTGCTTTTTGATTAACATCTCAGTTTAAATGAACCTCTGTGTATTCAGCTGCATCTCAATTGTGTTCAGCTTTAATGCTGACATATGCTCATCTGCAGCCATGTTATCATTGTGCTTGTGTCACACAGTCCACCCTCTAAACGCCCCTTTCCAGTTGTAGGTTGAACCTGCAGCACCAAGAGTGTGTGTTAATAAGAGAGGGCTTGTTAGGTGTGTTTGAGGCCATTGTGGTCTCCACGCTCACTGGTTTTCTTTGTGCCATAAAAGCCTGGCGATACAGTAACAGCCAGAGGCAGAAAGGAGCTGTCTGTCGTCGAGACGGCTGGTAACACTTGCTTCACCCACCCTTCCAGGGGGCCATGGAGAATAGAGGAGAGGCAGCTGGTAGGCTTAACAGGAAATGCAACGGTAACAGTGTCAACAGCTGCCCCCATGGCCACGCAAGCCAAACGGCGGGCAACAACAGGCAATATGAAAAGCAACGTGTTTGGATAGCTGGGGGGATTTGCTTCGTACTGTATCTCTGTGTAATGCTGCAATACCAAATGAGTGCCATTGTGTGTTTTCTCATTAGAGCTTTATACTCTAAGCTTAGTCATTTCACAGGTGATGACAACATGGACGCCGGTGAATGTTGAGTAAACAAGGCAAAAACAACAGCTGAAAGAGAGCAGACGGCAGTGCTTTGAGTGCTGCTTTTACGCACTGGATTATCATTTCAGCCTGCTGTTTACTCATGTGAAGCTAAAACAGTATCCTGTTTCAAATTTTAAGTATCTTCTCTTCAGGATGCTTTTTTATGTAATACCTCTGATATAACAAAATGGAATTCTTCTAAAGAGTCTGAACGTTATAGATTAACGTTATTCTGATTCCCTTTTTTTTTTATAATGTGCGTTGCATAGTTTGTTTAAAGTGAAGATAAGGACAAGAAAATTCCCATTACCCGTGGCTGTTACAGTGACCTCAAACTTAGGTCAAGATGACCCCCTGAGGAGTCAATAAATCACTGTGTCACCTTTGCTGCCTGATCCCCTCATGCTATCAGTAACTTTGAGCGTCCTTAGCATTCTTTCACTTCCCCTGCTCCTTGCTTGACCCCCCATTCAAACAAACCGCCTGTCAGCACCGCAGCGACAGGTACGACAGCTCCAGCTCACTGTGAGGAGTGATCTCCCCCAAAAAGTAACACTCTCCCTGTGCTCGACTTTCTGTCTCCAGCACTCTGTATCCCCTCCCGCTACCTCCTCGATCTCCCTGGAAGAACTCGAGCCTTACTTTTCCTGCCACTTCCTTTCTCTATATCATCTTTGTCGTGCCATTTGCAATTACTCGGTGTACACTAAGCTGTTTGCAGATGGAATTTGTTTTTAGTCTTTATCCAAATTCCATGCGAGAGTTTTCAAATAAGGAACATAAGGGTAGCATTGTAATTTTCTGTCTACAGAAACTGAGTCTTTAAGTCTTACATCCAATTTGTCAGGAGCTTTAATTCACCCTTACAGGATCATTGTTGGACATACAGTTTGGAATCTTGTGGTATTATCTGCCATTTGCTAACTTTAATACCTTGCTGGGATTGCTTTGTGCTAGAGCTTATTTTATGTTAGACTTGAAGATTTTGAGCCGTTTTTTATGTACAATTCATTACTTTAATATGTAAAAGACTCATTGGGGTCATCATGGAATGAATGTAGCCATTAGTTTACATTCTTCGTCATCATTAGATGAATAAATATCAATGAGATTACCTTGTAAGCCTTGGCAAGTTCCACCCCACGACCCCGCTGCTACCAAGCCTTCTCAGACATGAAGTAAGTATTAAAGGGCTATTTCAGTTTGCGTTTAAAATCCTAGCTGTAAAATAGCCCCCATTTTTGAGCCCGGGGGAATTATCTGAGATCTTTTTCATTTTGCAAGAGAGACCAAGGCGCTTTCTCATTGGTAGCAACACGGTTGTGATAATAGTAAAGAGGGAGGCCAACAGACAGTGGAATCTGCTTTCAATGACCTTAAATACTTTATCTGCACCTTTGAAGCTAGAGCGAGGTGATTGGCAGGTCAATTTGTGATTGTATCGGTCGATGTACTTGGCACTCTTAATGCTCTTTGCTTCAGATAAGTCTGCTTAATATGAAAACTGTCATAATTCATCCGCCTTTTCAGCAATATACATTTTCTCGTGGAATCATCAATCCGGTCACCTGTCAGAAGAGACGTGTAAGGATTCGTATTCCACCATCCGCCCTTCTGTGATTTCACTTTATGGAGATTATCCCGCACTATGAAGCAGTTAGGATTATTCCTCTGGTACGCTGAATCAAAGTTAGTTTTTCCCTCCCTGAACACTGTGTGTTGACAGAGATAGCGAGTTAGAGCTAGACATCCAGGCCCGCAATATGGATGCTTTCACTGTGTCCGCTCTTTGTCCAGTCTGCTGTCAAACCCATCACAGTCCCATCCCCTCTCAGTCGGTAGTTTCCTGCGTAAATTAACAGACTCAGTGGTGAACTAGATTCCAATTTTGAAGCTGAGTACAGTGTGCAAATTAGCCATGTTTTATAATTAAGTCCCGTGCACGGCACGAACGCAGAGGTCCATTGTTCCGGATGGGGCAGGTGCAAATTTATTCTCTGGGGAAGTGCTGCAATGTCCGTCCTCCAGCCGAGTCCCATCCTTAGCCTAATCAGTCCCCAGCTTGAAAAATGTCCACGTTTTGGCACTCTCTTGCTGGGAGCCACCGCTGAGAGTGGTCACAAATTATTCATTATTTGAGGACCTCATTTGTAACATTTCTATCAAAGGTTGCCACCATGCAGACTAGCTCAACATTTGATTTTTCATAATTATAGTTGCTGGACAAATGTATTGTTTATTTATTTATTTTTTTTTTTTAGTCGCTGCATCTCTGTGGTGGTCCTCACCTCCATCTTACCACTTTCTGTGTGGTCCCTCAGGTATGCTGTCTTAGGATGCCTTCAGGTTATCTCAGTGGATGAAGGAATGCTGGCAATACTGTCATTTTTCATCTCGTTCTTCTTTATGTTTGGCTTGATTTTGTGAAGAGCTGAAATAACAACTTAATCAATTAACTGTTAAAGTTATTTGCAAGAAGATTTAGTTTATATTTTGTTGTTTTTTTCTTCATTAAGCTCATACTGTAAATCATTAAGGTGTATGATTTAACTTCAGAAAAGCTTATGCTTTGAGCTAATCTTTGAAATTGACAATCCAGTTGTAGAGTGGGAAGGACCTGAGATACAAAAAGGCAGATTCTCTTTTGGGTGACAAGGACAATTGTGGTTTCTCATTGGGTTGCTCTCATTCCTCTATGGGGGCTTGAATCAGAAGGGGACTAGCCACAGATAATGAGCCGTCTTTAATCATGGCAGACAGTACTTTGAGATGCTTTGCATCGCAGTTTCTGGATGGGAAAAAAGGGGGGGGTCTAATTATTGTACTACAGAAAAATCACACAGCTTCCTGTCCATCGGAACTGATGCTGAGTCCTAACGAACCTTGACAGGAAGTGACAACAAACACTTTCTCTAGCCTGAGCACTGGAGAAAAAGAAAAGTAAAAGATAACAAAACTGAGGAGATTCGTGATTGGAGAATGTAGATTAATGAATATTTTTCTCATCAAAGTGAATCACTGATTCTCTCTCTTTTTTTGAGAAAGTATAGATAACTATGAGTCTCGATAAAATACAGTATATTTCTTACAGTTGACAGCATATACACCGCTATATGCTTTATTGATGTTTTTAAAAATGCAGTTCTTGACAGCTTTGTATGAATATTTCCAATGCTCATCAGCACTACGCCCTTCCTGCTGACAGAATAAAGATGAAACAGTGTACATCAAAATATAAATGCATCAGAAAGTAAGCTGAAGTTGACTTTGACTCAAGTCAGGCTCTGACTGAAAATGACAGGATGATGTTTTTGTAAAAAAAAAAAAAAAATTCAAACACAGTATAGAAGCCGTGAATAAATTTCTGGATCGGTGACAAAAACCCAAAACATGTATTCCTTCACTGTCTCAGACACTAATTGCACTTGACACCTTATGATGTTTTAAGAAATGAAACATGACTCACATTGTACCTGTGAGGTTTTGTTTTTAGTGAGTTCAAGAAAATCCAAATTTCCATCTAGCTACAGTGAAACCCATAAAATAATAATCTTAATAGTAAGATTCTCCTTACTTCATTCCTCTACGTAAAGTTCATTCCATTAAATTAAAATGGGTGCCTGAGATAAGTCCTCCAATCCCTTCACTATTTCATCCTTGTCTATATCCATAAAATGCTAAACAAAAAAGAAGAAAAAAAAAGATTTCTCCCATAACCCTGTTTGATCATTTGCATCTAAAACGATATTCGACATTTGTTATTCCATCAATCAATACCATCTCTTCTATTCTCTGTGTGCATAATCTCAGGGCTTGCATGCAAAATGCTTAACAATAACATGTATGTTATACACGAAGCCATATATCATCCCTGGACGCATTTACATCCTGTTAACAATTTCTCAGGGCAGATTAGAGGGCACTGAGACAGCAGCCCAGATCCCATGAGAGGTAGGCTTTGGGAGCTGATAAGGCCAACCATAGGAAGGCAAGATTAATACATATGACCAGGACACATGGAGGCTCTCTGATTATTCCAGCAGAAAAACGGCCCCATTGCATCGGCCCCCATGTGATTAAATACAGCCCGAGTGCGGACAGAGAAGCAAAGGGATGGGGAGATAACCGATTTTATTTATGCAAGCCGGTTAGCTTGGCAGATCACGTCTGAGGATTGTTCACGCTACAGGGGTGAGGAATCTCACCAGGGGAGCTCACCCCTGATCACACACAGGGCTGCTTTAGCTGTCACTTCACCACCTTGCCTTCTTCCCTCTGTAGAATATAGATCAAGCATTCCCAAAATATTTCATGTCAAGAATTTCCAAATAAAAATGCAGAATCTAACAGACCAAACTGGAGATTATTTCTGTCGTAATAAATCACTGCAGCTGCTGACTTTGTGCTTAAGGTGCTGTGTAACTTGGTTAATTGCTTGATGGTTTTAATGTCAGAAGACAGATATATTGCCTAATAAATTTTCCTCGATTTCAAGTTGAGGTCTAGAGTTGTCTGAGCAGCAGTCAAAAATACAAAAATATTAACATTGCTATAATGTTTAAAGGTTATTTTTTAATTTGATTGGTCGTTTATAATATCACTGTAATAAATTGAAATATATGTCTTTGGGACAACAGACAAAAATTTATTCTGCTAAAGCTGAAGATGTTTTTGATGACCATAAGGACTGTGTGAAGCCAACTGCAAGTACTGCTAAATTTTATGTAAAACTTTATGGGTGCATGTGACTGTTGTTAATCATTCCTGCATGCACACACACACACAGACACACACACACGTTTAAAACATAAGTCAATTACTATGACCACAGCAGTTTGAGGTTAAACGATCAGCTTGCGGGTAAATTTACATCAACAGCCAAGATTATTACAATTGGGGTTTTAAATTACTGACCAATGAAATCAATGCCTGTGCTGTCTCTTTTAAAATTACAGATTAAAGGCGCACGTTCACAGTGGCCATACAGACATTATGGTATTCTACTTAACAATCAAACCCAAGATTCACAGGTTATGTTTTTGTCTTTCAAACATGTTTATGGGGTATATCAGTTTTACACGTATATATCAATCTGTTGTTATGTGTATATAAATAACCAACTTTCTGTCATTTAACTATATACAGTGAATAAACGCAGATATTAAGAAACGCAAGATTAATCAACTATACATGTCTGTGTCGTTAATGAGTGAAGCGAAAAGGGCTAGTAATTGTAATAGGCAATACTGTGCTTTTTTAAAGGTTTACAAAACCAGCTACAGTTATAATTCTAAGTGAGAAGTGGTTAACATTAGGTTACTTACATTAAAAAGAAAAAAGATAAACTGTCTTTGGTTGATTGATTTGTGTGGTACCTACATGTGATGTTCTTTTCTCCTCTTTAAAAGATCCAACTCTTAGGATGTCTTGCTCAACCATCCATGCTGGACTAAACAGCTAATGGTCGCCACTTCCTGTGGTGACCAGTCAACCAATCAAACAGTTTGATTAGGACTTTTCTCATCAGCTCATATTTAGTCGATTATTAGGAGCAGCCAAACATTCAGTAAGCAGTGCCACATCTGTTTACCGAAAAGACCCCACTTGCAATTCCAATCCATCTCCAAGCTAGCAAGCTGGGCATTTTACCCATTTAAAGTTTAACACTGTATGGATATCTTACTTAAGAAATAGACCAAACAGTTTTTAAAATAGCCGATTCATTTTCAATCGCACAATTAATTGGCTGACAATTGCACTTCTGTTATTCAGTTAACAAACCCCTTACTCAGGGACCCTAAGAAAAATCAGATATCCTTAAACTCCACTTTGTGAACTCAGCTGTGAAATCAGCTTTGTCAGTGCCCCATGGAAATACAACGATGCACCATCTGGGTTGTAAAGTTCTTGAGCTGTTCATCGCAAGTGGAGAAACTCTCTTAATTTATTTAATTTACTGCTATAGAAAACAGTTTTTTCTCTCTAGTCCAACTTCTTTGGCTACATTCTTGACAAAGACTTCAGCAAGTTTCAACAGTAACTGTAGTTCACATTAGACTCTGTTCACAAGACGTTATGTGAGCTGGGATTACCTAATTAACTTCTTCAAAAACGTGTACTCATTATAGATTGAATTCCTTTTAGGGTGCTTTATTAATTAATTGTGTTAATGACCCATTAATGGTGAGGCACCAGGAATTCTAATGAGCCACCTTAATTAAATATTATCTCACTGTTTAATCAATGCGTTTAATTATTCACATGATATTTTCTGTGGAATCAATTTGGCCCTGGGTCGTTAGAGCAAAATGCTGATTGTGGGCTCACTCACTGATTCATCACTGAATTGGTCATCCAGTTCAAAATCCTCTTTTAATCATTGGGAGTATAAGCCATTTGGCTCAGATCCATATGTTTTCATGTGAAAGAGTAATTCTGATCATTTTGATATCAATTTTAATTGACCCTGGGTCACATTTTACATCTGTTTGAGAGACGAGTTTTAATTAGAGATATGAAATGTTGCAATTACTTGCCATGGTTGCAGTGAATTCCTAACCATTAAGGGAGATAAATGGTAGGATTTCCAATATTTTCATGTAATAATGAGCAATCTACCTGCAAGTTTTTTTCATTGTTCACTGTGCTGCCTTATGCGACAGACTTTATGTATTTTCTCTCAACAATGACGAGTTTGGCTCAACAATTTGAAGCTACCATGCTTCTTAACAGATCAGCTGAGAACAAATTCAGACACTTGTCCCTGCACATTCACAGTAATGTGTAGTTTTAGGCGGAAACACGTCCATGGGATTTGTAGCCATGTCATCACCGAGTTTCTCTCCATCTCGAGGCCCTGAACTTCTGCTCTTCCTCTCTTCCCTCCTTCCCCCCTCTTCTCTAGAACAAACTGGAAGACCTCAGTCATCATCCTCATTTTAGCTCAAAATTGGTGGGATCAAAGGTGGCCAGCTGGGTGGGGGCGGGGAGCAGATGGTTGCATGCTCAGGGGGACCAGGCAAAGGCCCTTCAGGTTTTAACACC
>VUQG01044997.1:42581-60816 GCA_015106755.1 Etia nguti | reverse complement strand
TATATATATATATATATATATATATATATATATATATTTTCTTCTTTTTTTTTTACATAGTCTGTAGTGAAAATGTGCTGCTGGTGTTACAGAGAAATGTAGAATGGCTGGCCGCAGCCATTATGGGGTCGAGAGGGATAAAGCATAATACTGAGTAATCATACCCAGAACAAGGAAAGCCTTGACATTTCCAAAATTAACCATTTATTTTTCGTGTGTACTGGGAACACAAACAATGATGAAAAGTGAGCTTAGCTTGCACTGAAGCACAAACGGTAACATGAAAACCCAATAACCCATTCGCAGCACTTTTGTCGTGGTTTGAAATTGAACCCAAAGTTTCTAGAAATTTCAGAAATTTCCTCACTGTTAACATTTTGAAATGGTTCTGGCCTGTGGGAGTATGGGCCAAGCAAATGGTAATGCCACATTAGCTGAAAAGCATGTTAATAATAAGGAATTTCCTACTGTGGTGACATTGCAGGTGAAAATAAAAGAACTTCACTGAGATGTTAAGAGTGCAAAAAGACTCGTGTTTGCAGCAGCAGCAGAAGATTTGCTTTTGCTTGTTGGAGACTTTTTTGAGGGGAATATGCTCATTTCGAATTTAAGAAGACAGAGCTGTTTGCCATTGTGGACAGTGCTTATATACTTTGGATGTCACAAGGACTTTAAAACTAGAACAGGTCTGAACAGGTCAGTGATTTTCTTGTAATATTTTGTTGGTCTGCAGATATTTAGGAGAAATTCTTATGTGCAAAAACCACTGAAAAAGTGGATATTGCAAAACACGTTCCCTTTGAAAAAGGGAAAGTAATTACCCAAAACAGCAGGTCACTATGGGTTAATAAATGTTACTCATTAATTGACAACTACTTTAAACTGTGCATAAAGGCATATTTTGGTGCACTTCCAACTACTTATGGTGTTAGGAGGGTACACATTATGTTGACTAAAAATGAACTACACTGGCCATTCATCGATAAACCATACACACATATATAATACGTTAACATAAAGAAAACAATTCTTTTATTCATTTTAAGGTGAATTATTGTCTTAAAAGTCATGCTGACATTTGTGCGTCATATGTATCTACAGTGTATCCACGTTTTTTAATCTCTGCTTTAAACAAACACCCTCCAAACCCATAAAAAACACCAGCACTGAACTTACAACTTAACCTGTTATTCACCTTCCTAAACATACCTATTTTCTGTACGAAACACTGAAAATTAATGGCTTCCTCATTCACTGCAAATAAACTGGTGGTGAAAGTCCTTAAGTGGCAGTACAAGGAGTTATAAATTGTTTTTGTCTCACCTTTTCACAATGCCAGAAGGAATATAGCCCCATTACACTCTTGAGGGTCACTTTTAGTGTCTGAAGGCAGTGCTTACACAGACTTTACAGCATTTGTCATTATAGCTTGCCATATAAGGAAGCAGCTAGGATGGGAAAGGGAAAGAAAGAGGATGTCAGTGAGGCTGTCAGCTTCCGAGAGGAGGTGATCAACGATCAGTGCTAAATTATCACTACTTTAAGTGAAGTGAGTCCTTTCATTCCTGCTATGCCACCTGTTTGTGAAATCAGCATTTTGAACATGTGGCTCATCATGTAAAGGCCTAATATCTTTTCTTTGTTTCCATGTAGCTAAAGATCTCTTTTTGTGGAGATATTTGAACCCCTCTGAAAATCTGAAATACCACTCTCAAACAAGTGTATTTATCTTCAATCAGTAAGAGACATATCTCAGGACTAAGACAAAACGGTGATAAACCACCACCGCGACAGTGATTTGTCATTTAGAAGTGATTCGTCTTGTGTTGTCCCATCTCCTGGCTGAGTAAGACATCACATGTCAGCACTGATTGACAGTTCCCAGTTCTGTCGGTTAGCTGCAGGGGAGCTGCAGGGAGAGATAAGGACATCTATCTGTGTAGTCCCTAATGGCAGGCTGGGGTCACATGAAGGTCCCCTCCAACCATGATGATATCTGAATCTAGTAGACCTGGATTGACTCCTACTTTAACATCTAGTCCTCGGCTGACCTTTCAACTCTACCTGACAATGTTTATCTGGATAAATTCACATGATCAGTTGTTAAATAAAAAACGTGGCTAAATATAACCAATAAAAAGAGAGATTAATCTCCCCCCTTTTTGAAAACCTCTCATTAGCTCCACAGATTCTGTTGCTATGTCATTGGAAGAATCAACGATTATTGTCATATTTTTGTCTCAACCTTGGACATTTGTAGTTATTTTAGCAGTATAAATACGTGATCATGCTAACACTACATTGGGCTTTTTTCTTCCGTTCCAAATGGCAATCAGGGCTCCCACTGCTCATAATTCTGTAATCTGTAAGTAAATATTGAAAACTGTTCAAAATACATCATATTTTTATTTTCTGACTGTTCATAAAGGTAAAAATTTTTATTGAATAATTCACTTTAATGGGAACTTTAAACTATCAGCTGCAGAAGCTAAGGCTCTTGATAGACCTAACCTTACCAGACTGCACAATACCATAAGTGTGTTAGTAGATTTAAGTGCCCTTTATTTTTATCTCTTCAAATCTCCTTATTTGGGTTTATACAAAAGCAAATGGGGAATCAGGCATTGCAGGGGGTAGAGTGGGAGTGGTAGTGGCAGGGATGGTGGATGGGCTGGGGGGACGGGAGGCACTTAACCCTAAAGTACCTTGTATTTAAATCCCTCAACATATGTAGTCTGGATCTCAGATCTGTGTCAAAGTTTGTTTGAGTGTGTTTAACTGAATTGCTGTTTTGTAATGTTATTAGCTCAGCATTACCATGTTGATGTTACAGTTAAGAGGTCTGGGTGCCCTGGTGGTAGAGTATATTCTATCCATACCCACGTGGAGCCCTCTAAACTCCAATTACTTTACCGACGTATCAGAGGACGGATGGGTTTAGAACAAAACAGGACAAACACTTAAACAGAAAGACCTTTTAATTACAGTTTAGGTTTCACTGTGCATCTGTCACTGCAATATCAGGAAAAGCCTCTTGAGTGATCTGATTGGGCTAACATATGCATCTGTGTATATGTGGTGGCATGGCGACTGTTTATTATTAAAAACGAAGACCCTATGAAGTCACCTGGGGTACTTTAGTAAGTGTACTTACCCAGATCTTCCATATAGGTCAGTCTGACCACATGGCCTTGTGATATTACTCTTTATCATATATGAAATCAAGTTTAGCAACACAATTATCATATAAAAAAGTACCGAAAGGCACTAATGCAAAACAAAAACAAAAATAGCCACTCCAAATTCATAAACGACCTTGTCTGTGAAGGGAGCGAAGAAAAAATTCAAATAGCAACGGGAAATGACAGCGTGGAACAACAGGACATTTAAAGGAGAAACGAGACAGGAAAGAATCGGGGGGTGTAAAGGGTACGAGAGAAAGGCTTCCCTATTATCCCAATCATTGAGCGGAATAATAGGACAACAAAAAGCCTGAGTGTGCCTGAACCTAGCAGTCTCTCTGCCTGCCAGTTGGGCCTGATGTGGTTAAAAAGAGTTTGGCTAATCGACTAAGCTCTAGCCGTCCCCACCCCAGTGACCCAGAACAGCCATCTTCCTCTCCCTGCGAGACCCCTACAGAGCAAACACTGCAGGGACATTAAACACTCATACACATTTTTAACCATTATCCTAAATGGCAAGGACTGTTCTTTTCTCCTTCCATAAGGTTTGAGCCATTGAATAAACTCAAATGATAATCCATCAATTTATTTCTACTTAGGCTGGTGAATAATGGTGCAATATGAAGCCGGGAAGAAGCATTGGGGAGTACAGATAAGTTCTTGAAAAATTGACATCATGTGTTTCTAGAGGAATTTCTTTTTAAAACTTTGCAGGAAAAAAAATGCTGCCAGTTCTAACTTCTGCACATTGACTGTCATTATTTTCCTACAGCCCCATTTCGCCCTCCTATAAACACTCACATATGGCTGTGTGGCACTAACGTGGGCATCGTGCCAGACCCATTGTTAGTGTAAATACTCACGGGCTAGTGCTTCCCCAGAGAAATATAGTTTGAATAGTAGCTATATCTTAACCACCTGTAACATGTGAACTAAGTTTGTTCCCTCAAACATTTCCTGTCCCAGTAGAGAACATAAGCCTCTGTGGTGAAAGGTGGGTAAAATCCCCATGTGTGGATTTCCTGCAATTACAATAACATTTGAAGTTAATTATGTACAAAGCATTTTAACAGCACGGGTTGCCTGACCTTCTGTGTCATAAATTATTTAAAAACAAGAGGCAAATTAGTATTGTAAAGGGAGATTTACTAAAAGAAAGAAAAGAATATGAATATAGTGAAATGTAGTAAAGCAATCCCAGTATAACATCACTCAGTGGCTAAAAGCTACTATTACTGTCTTGATTATTTTTAGTTTACATTTTTGAGAAAAACTGCATTACTTTAGTACAGTTAGCTATGGTATTATTATAACATATAGTTACATTGTTTGCTAAGATGTTTTTCTTTGTCTACTATTTTTAAATTGTGGTATTATTAATTTTACTCTTAACCTTGCAAACACAGTTGAAACCCCGATTACTACATGGCCGTGAACAGATGTCCACACATCTCAATACAGTATAGATACACTAGCAGTACCAGAGCCTGTTACAAGTACATTTTACTTCATTTGTGGCATGGTAAACTGGTAAGGAATGGTGTTATTCATACCAGTGTGGACATAAAAGCTTGTGGATTGCAAGTTTGAATCATCAGTGAGGTGACTATATATATATGTATATATATATACCTTACTCAAAGTCTAACCGACGTCTCGCCTAGACGTTGAAGGCATACCTCGAGCAAACACTGGGGTAACTTCTGTGATGTCAGATAAACTTTCATTTTGGAGCTATTTGTCAACAAGGACTAGAAGTTGACAAAAGATGGCCAGCTGATGGTTACTACGCATCAAAATGTTTGCTGGGAATTCACTCTCTGGATTCCTGACTACTAATAGTGTTGTGCAGTCTTTTTTTTAAAGTAGGTTATTGCATGTAAGCCCCTGGACAAGTAATTTTGGTGACAAATGCAGACACAACTTTTGTTTACTTTGAAAAAAATCTCATTGCGTTTGTTTATTCCACCACTGGTTTGAAAGTCACGCTAAACAGTTAGGTCTTTTCACTTGGCACTAACTTATAAAGTCTTCCAGGCAGATAAGAAAACAATAGCCCACTCTTATCAGATGCTCCCCTAATTTGCTATTTGCTTGAAGGACACGAGCAAGTTGGCATGCTGACTTCCTTTGTGCATGTGTGTGATAAAGTACGCGTGTACAAGTTTGTTATAGCGAGGTGATTGTTAATTTACATCCGTTCATTGGCATCCCCTGGTTTTAATTCTGCCATTAGAGCATTAAAGGCGCTGCTGCCAGAGGCCCCATTACTCTGTAACGGGGGGATGTTGGAATGAAACAGTGTTATTATATAAATACCATTGCACTTTTGACTCCAGGAAGCTACTTCCTGAGGTGTAACCCTTAGTCATTCAGGGACCTGATTTACAGTAACTGGCCAGGGGTGGACGTGCTTCTCTAACACTTTATATCACCCCTCCGCGCTCCTTCCCTCCCCTCGCTCCTTCTTCTTCCCACTCTTCACAGACACCCAGGTTTCTCATCTAATTTTAGGACTGGAAATCTCACTCTTTGACATGTCCTGGGGTTTATTTTCACCTCGACCACCGGCACAGCTGTCCATCCATGTGACGTCCAGAGGCGAGATGTTCTGCTTTATTAAAAAGTGTGAATATAAAAAAAGACTGGAGCGGGAAAGAGAGTGAGACACGCATGCACAAAAAGAGGTACAATGGCACAGACTGTTAACATACATCTGTCCAATTTGTGCATGCACAGATACAGCCTTGCACAAGCTGGGGCTGAGGTGTGTTTGTTTGAATTATAACTGGCCGCCGTGCATGTTATGTAGCCCACAAATCCTTAGAAGAAAGCACAGCGTTGTGAATCCATTCATCTGACAAACTTCTCAGGCAATTTGAGGTAAAAGACAATAACAATTTACATGACAGAGACAGGAGGGGTGGGGTGGGGGGGTGGTGGAAAAAAGATGCAAACTCCCCGCCAATCAAACTTTCTTTTGTGTACACCACAGCTGATAAAAAAGAACCTGACTTTGGAATCAAAAGATTAAAACAAAAGCTCCCTCGTTGAGAGTCTGTAATAACACAGACTCTCTGGCTACTGATTATATAGAAAACAAGTGCAATTACATTTCTGGGCTCAGAAGACAGAGGCGAAGAGGCAAAACCAGGCCCAGGAGAAATGATTAATATTCGTACTTTCATTCAGACACAGCCAATGCACTGACAGCCACACCGTCTCACCATTTTCTCATCAGCCGAACGCTAGGCATGGCCACCAGAAAAAAAAAAAAAAAAGACGGCTGTGTTTTTCTGGCACAGAAAACACATAGGCATCCCACTCTTTTTCTTGCAGTCTCACATTTGATGAGAGAGCAACAGTAGCGTTTTAATTTAAATGTGAAAATCCCAGTTCTCTGAAGGAGAATGATGCTATTTCCCCCCTAGTGAGTCTTTGGAGAAATCCTCAGCTCCCCTGCGCCTCTGTAACTCCTAATTTATTTCAAGAGTGAGTGTGATTAGAACCCCCCCACCCCACCCCACCCCTCCTCAAATTACTGTATCACAAAAAATGGTATAATTAAATTAATATTGGATGTAATAATTACTTTGTGGATTCTCATTTTTCATACACACGGCTGCTTTGTTGCCCGAACCATTAGCATTTGTCTACTGCAATTAACAAAGGCTCTAATGAGATTTCTGTGTACGCCTGTGTGTGTGTATATGTGAGTGTGACTGTATGGGGCCGCGTTTGAGTGTGTGCTTTCGTGTGCGAGTGCTTATGCATGCAGATTTCACTGTATAGGAGTGCAGGTTAGCAGGCGTGCACCTCACACGTACAAATATATAACCGCTCTGTATTTCATGACGTGTTAAAAGGGTTTTGTCATCGCAGGTTTTTTACGAGTATCTTAGGACAGAGTAATTTAGCTTCAATGAGAACATGAACTTTAAGGAAAAGGTGGAAAAGTTCCCACTTTTTAATGACTAAAGGTTGAAGAATCTCTGTGGTGCCAAGAAAGGTACATTACTCTCAATCTCATCTGTAATGTATTCCACTACTCGTGAAAAATAGCTACATTTGTCTAATGCATGTCATGGAACTGACTTAATTCTGAATGATGACCCTGTCCACCGATTTCATTCACATTCTCACACTTACCAAGGACATGAGTCATTTTCTTTCAGCTTGGAATTAGAGTTTTCTGTTCATGGTGTACAAAGAGTTCAACACGGATGTTTGGACTCAGGGAAATCCAATCCAGATACACTTTCTGAGTTTCATGTCAGCAATAAATAAATTCCATGACATAAATAAAAGTGCTAAATATGTCAGTTAGTCAATAACTGTCACATCCTGTTGGCAGGTTGTGACCCGCTCAACCACCTCCAGTGCTCCTTGAGATAACTGTCCATTTGTAATGACTACAGTGGGTGTCACAGTTGTGTTTTCTGACTGGCAGGTGAACCTCTCTTTTCTTCAAACAGGACAACAGTCTTCTTCCCTCTCCCTCTGTCTCCCTCTCTTCTTCTGTCTACAACAGACACACTTCTGTGCCAGCACTGTCACCACGGATGAAAATGTCCCCTAGTTATCTGCCTGTGTAATTGCTGTCTTGTTTGGTTAGGAGATTAGAGGGCTGAAACTCTTTGTGTGGTCTTGCAGATTGAACAAACAGGCTGCAGTAGGAACCCCTGTCCAAAAACCACAAGACAGACTCTTGTCTGTCTGACGATAGCGAGCCAGATGGACTGGCGCAGGTGATAATTGTGGTGGTTGGCGTGTTGATGGGCCATGTTAGGATTTGACGATGTAGCCTCATTTGAAAGCCATTCCACGCTGTGCTATAATGTTTCCAGATGAGAGATGAAGTTTTCCTGCGGAGTGTGGAAGAGTATTTGGACAACCCTGCTCACAAATGCATACACATTACACCTGCTGATTTCGATCTAGTTAGCAACAGCAGAAAAAATGTAGTGAAATTAGGAAAAACTCTTTTGAGCTCAGAACCAAAGTTTGCCTCTATTAACTGACCTGCTGTCTTTAGCATACTGTATACAACTGGTTCACCTCTTCAAGCAGTGAAGTCTGGTTAGGTCTTTTGTGCACTGTCGCTAGTCAGAAGTGACAGCCTATATTTCAGCAGTCTGCACTTTTCCTCCCCATCTCTGAGGGTGGTATCCCATCACTAGCACAGCCTCAGCCTCAGCCCCCGCACAATACCGCACTCAGGTCTTCACTATTAAGGCGAATTTCCATCCCAAGCCCTTCTTTGGCTCACATGCTTTTATTTCCCCTCGTCTCACTTCTTTTTCCTTTTTCTTTCTGCTGTCCTCCCTCCCGTGAAAAGTGAAGGGAACGTCAGGCTCCTCTTGTCACGGTGGTTCCAATCAGTGGGGCAAAGCTCAGGGATCATGTTTGATACTGTCAGATGGCCTGGAAAATTAAAAACCCAATTAAAGTGGCAGTCCAGAGGTCAGCTCTTCTGCATATCAAAAGCTCTCCTCTGGCTATTCTGCACAAATTATATCCGTTAACAGCTCACTTTGCTTAGACTGCAGCAGCACAGCACTTAGGGAGTAATAAGTGCTTTCCCTCTCTCTGTTCCATTTTAAATGTAAACCTATGTGCCTGCTCAGCCAGAGGAAATAAAGATGAACAACTCATTACCAAATAATTTTTTTGTTGTTTAGTTCTTTGAGCAAGACACAAAGGTCTGTCGTGGGTGTATTATTAATGTAGCGGAAGGGAAAGAACTACAACCAGGAGTTTATTTTTAGATATGTTGCCACCTAACTCTTTTTTTTTTCTCTTTGTCCACACATGACATGTTACATTTTCACCCGTATTTATCTTTCGCTTTTGAGAAATAGCCACCAACCACGCTCCTCATTTCTCTTTCACTTTCTCTATCTCTCTTGGTCTTTTGTGTACCCTGTTTTAGCCACGATTCATTAATTCCTGTACAGTGGTAGGGAAAGGACAGAGAGAAATGGCTAACCAAGCTTAATGGCATGCGTCTCGAGCCAGGCCATTAATATTCAGCTTAATGTTTCTGATAACAGGGCTGGGGGCCATGAGGAGCTGCTGGCCCAGACAGCCTTATTAAGCAGCTGGAGTGGAATGATGCTCGCTCACGTCGGGGATCAAATGCAAGAGTAAACACATATGCACGCACACACTCGTGCACGCACCCACTCACAATCAAGACAGTTATCTTTGGGACTTCAGACAGCATCAGGATCTTCCCACTAAATCGCTCCCACCATCCGCCCTCTCTTTATCTGCGTGTCAGTAGCAGCCTCAAAGGTTTGGTAAGTTCCAGTAGCTGTTTGTAAATGCATCACAGTTCGTTGTCATGGGTTGGTCAGCTTATTAAATGTTTACGTCCCCACAAATGAACATAGCCTTGACATTTTTTCCTCCTTTTTTTTCCGCGTTATGGAGTCGTTTTTTTCCCCCCTTCTCCTCTCTCTTTGTGGAGCATGCCACAAGTCCTTCGCTTTGGGTCTTTTAGCTCCATCTCATTTACATTTAATGACATGATAATACACATTAGCAGACTATTTCAAATAATTACAGCCTTTCAATTGCATTTTACCCTCACCTCTCTCCCCCAAATGTTGTTCTACATCCTGCAAGCGCTTTTCTCCCACCCCCCCCAAAACTTTCATATTTCTAATGGAAATAATAGAAAATGCTTTTCCTGGAAACAATATATAATAATATGTCACAGGGACAGAAAAAAAGGGATTGAGCAATTTTCAGGGCGGACATTAAGTTCTTTTCTCTAGTAGAAGTGGTGAGGGTTTTTTTTCTCCGTGTCACGGTGACAGGGTTTTACGTTGAAACAGCAGCCAGGTTGACAGGAAGGTGACAGCTCTCCTGTCAGGTTAGCCACGGCTGATGTTGAATAAGAGCTGCTGTAATTCTCCTGTAAGTTCAAAGAAAACAGGCTGAAGATGCATTGTTTTATGTTCCCTCATAGATTTCCTTGTTTCAGAACTGCGTTTAATTTAAGTGTTTGGAGATATATTAGTTATATCTAAACTGAATCCGACTGAATCAGACTTAAGCTATATTCTTTTAACTCAGCATTTATTTATTTATTTATTTTTTGCCCTATGGTCTTGCTCTGTTACTGTAGCTAGTCTGTAGCTAGCTGTGAATTAATAGTAAGGGAAATACTGTGTCTCCAACATACTTCAGCATTCACAGTTCCTATTTGTAGTGCATTTACACTACATCTTTTGCACAGAGTGTGCAAAAAGTGAGTGATCACCAACCAGTTTTCAGCCAGCTGAAGCAGGATGGACGAAACAGACCAAATGCCAATGCTAACCAGCTAGGTAAACTAGCTTCTTGTCCAAATTTCCATTTTTATTTGGTACACGTGTTCACATTACATTATGTTTAGCATGTTTTAAGATTTGTTTTTTGGCATCTTCGCCTTCATTAGACAGGACAATATATATAGACAGAGAGGACAGGAAAAAGTCGTCTTAACCAGCACTCTACTGCCATATTCAGGATCAGTGGTAGAGATCATTTTAATGCTTTGTGACACACAATAGAGAGGTATTTCAATATTGCATACATATCAGAGAAAACTGAATCAATAACACAGGGAGAAGAACCTGAAAATTGTATCTTTCATTTCAGTTTTTATTCTTTTAATTTATCTTTAAAACCTGCCAGTAACACAAACACATAGTGCTGGCACCCACTGTTCCCTCTAGTCTAGAAATGGCTTCCAATTCCTTTGCAGTTATGGTCCCCTGCAGAGTGATCACTGCACCTAATGACTCTGAAATGTTGGCTGACCGTACCGTTCCAGCACTACACCTTGTTTAACAGATGACAACTGATATTGTGGGCTGAGCCTAAAACCATCTGAATTTAGGCAAAGGTGTTAAAGATAAATCACCATCAAACCATTATATTTCTTTGTGATTGTGCTTTTCATACCAAGCAATGCCAGTGCTGGCTAGTACCTATACACACAATACAAGTGGCTTAAGGAAATGGCACTTTTGTTTAGCACATTTTGAAAGAACTTTAAAGGTTGCTGCTTGTCACAGTCAAGTTATTTTGAGGATTTTTTAAAATGGTTTTCATTCTTTGTAAATGTGTTTATCAAAAGGACATTTTGCTTTGACTTTTTCTATAGCTGACACATCAGTAACTGACAATGTCCCACCTGTGAAACTGCCTTTGTGAATTTCAAAGAAGTTTTATTCAGGGCTATTCAAGTGTTACGCCAGGTCACTGTAACCTGAGGCCTCTCTACATGTCTGCGCATGAAGCACATCAGCATCTAATTATTCATATTGCAATTCAAGTTGTTCAGTGGATACTCTGGCGTTGATGCGGAACTACAGCATCAACTACATTTGCACATGAATGTCAGTTCGCGCATGCGAGCGTGTGCCTGGGAAGGAATGGAGGGAGTTGTAAATTAAATGGGGTTTTCTAAAGTGTCTATTTTTTTAAATAACATTTTGTGATAGAATTAGTCATGTGGAAGAGTAAGCAGAGCTCCCTCGTGGTGCCTGCATGAATCTATTCCTCACAGTTGCACTGTACTGGTCAAACAAATTAAATTACTACACAAGTATGTAAGTAATTTTATGTAAATTATGGTGTTAATGTTCTGTGTCGTGCTGTTGATGATGAGCTGGTGTGTTCCTTGTCTGGTGGCTCTTGTCTACAGGCCTGCCTGAAAATGAACAAGTACATTTGCCAAGATTGGTCAACAGTCTGCCCTATTTCTTTCTATCGACTGTCTGCTCTTGTAAAAGAATTTAACATGCCTTTGTTGGCTTGAGGCTAGAACACGAGTGGGACTTTGTTAGAACAGTGGCTGCGCTGCACATGTTGGTCTGTTGCTGTGAATAAAGACCCTGCGTCTGTGTCCTGATTTGTAGATATTTTAGACTTACAATGTCTGAGATATAAATCAGTATATCTCCATGCCACGTGCTTCCAAAACATTGTTTTATCCAACTTTCAATCCAGGAAACTAACCATCGCAAAACAAATTTGGACTTTATAGGCACATCTTCTTTCTTCCTCACCTCAAGTCTCTTCCACTGCCTCCCTCCCTCTCTCTCTTCCTCCCTCCTCTGTCTGCTACAATTTATACAGCCACAGAGGAGTGCAGGATTTACACTGGATTTTTGTTTCAGCCATCTACGGAATTAAGAAGTGTATCCTTGCATTTCATTAAATCCTGCCTAATGAGATGACTGTCTCTCCCCAAAGAGCAGATGATAAAGTACCCTATGCCATGGTGCATAAATTAGTATGGTGAGGTTAAATGCTGGAACTGACTCATGTTTCACAAGAGGACCCTATCCAGCAGTTAAATCAACTCGCATAAATACTGCCAACTCCACGCAGGCTGAATTCACCTGCCTACCAGAGTCTCCATCCAAACTAATGGATCATTTGTTGGAGCGTAATGAAATGAAAATGTGAAGCAATGAAGTTAAGTAGGAATTAGTAATATTCCCTATGCACTAGTTCTCAATGCGACACAGTATTGTATGGGATTTCATGTAGCTGTGTACTGTAAGGAATGGTAAAATATTAGCAGCTTGAAACGCTTGAAATTAAGGCATGTTGGTGTTCCAGTTGTCTTTGTCTGACACACTCAAACAGGACTGGCAGTGTAGCTCATTTTTAGCTTTAACTTTAACATTATGAGAAAAGCCACTCATCTAGTGCCACCAGATTGACTCTGGTTGTTTTCTTTTGGGTACAAATTGAAACGATCTCAGAGGTCGGATAGATCTTGTCAGCTGTCTTTAGATAATAAAAGTTTTAAAATGTAAAGACAGACAAGATTACCTGACAACATATGTAGTTTTGCAGTGTGTGCTGATACTAGTTGCTTCTGCGCCCAATAGTTTAACAATGCATAATTTGCCTTTGAAATGCAAGATTATTATGTGGCATAAAGTGCAAATGCTCAAAGGAAGCAGAAGCACCTGCAAGCTGCAATAAAATTCCTCTGATACATTTGTGTAGTATAGTACAATATGCATGTATATTTTGTGTATACTGATTCACTTGATCATATTTTTCATTGTTATATCCCTGCTGCTTTTTTCTGTTGATGTGGGGTTGAGACTACTCATTGAGCAATGATAATCAGATTGATATATTTCACCCTAAATTGTATTACTACAATGAGGTGCCGCACATGGCTCCTGCACTTTGATAGAGGCATTTCCCATGTATTAGTACAATTACCGCTGATGAGAAAACTAACAAAATTTTCTTCTGTGAGTTCATCTGAAGCTGGATCACACACACACTCATTTACTCACAGGTTAAGACTGAGAATAGAAAAAGAGACAGAAATTGGAGAAATTACTGAGAATTCATGAGTGGGTCTCATGTCTGATTTGATCATCACTTCTAATTGGAAGATAATTTTCATAAAGCCTCTCAAACAGCTGACAGCTTCCTCCCTCCATTCCTGTCTATCTCTACGGCGCTTTGGTTATATTTTTCCATGCTTTAAAAGATGCCCTCAGCCAGATGGAGAGTGATTAGAGGAGATACTGTGAGTTTGCTGATATTCCAGGTATTTTAAGCTTTTGGGTCCACATGGATGTAATGGACTTATTCTTAAGCAGTTCTTGTCTCTCTAATTAGTGGTCCCCCCTCGAGCCGTAACAAGGGCACTGACGAGAGAGGCTTTTTCCCAATGATAATGTGAATGAATACCTGCAGGGGGAGATTTCTGCACTGTTCCTCATCCTGTCAGCCACTCTGGGTAACACTGGGGCTTAATGAACCTGAAAACAAGACACTGTGTGTGGTGACTGGTGTGTGTGTGTGTGTGTGTTCTCATAAATTCAGATAGATACATTATAGTATCTTTTATGGTTGGCTCTAGTACAGTATATCTTGAAAAAAATACAGATAGAGCTCTGAAAAAATAAAAAATAAATGGACCACCTGTGTTGTGATGATGAAGTCAATTATTTGTCTGTGTGCTTTGTATTTGGGAGTTTACTACCTGTAAGGGTGAAACAGAGACTCGGTTGATCTTATGTAAAATCGTCAGAGAATCTGAGTCAGGCCGCATACAGCTTCCCTGCTGGAACGCAGGAGCTGCTGAACATGTATTGTGATATGTATGTCCTGTCTGTGAGATGGTTTGACTGATAAGTTGACACACCGGAGATGCATATCTAGGATGCATGCAGTGTCACAAATGTCACGTGTGATCGATCGAACGCCGCACTGTCAGAGTGAGAGGTCATTGCTCTCCATATACAGCCGGGGGGGAGGACTGGGACAGAATGCCTGGTCAGCACATGGTCACATTTTGGATGCACCATTTTCCCTCCATGCCGTCCTGGGTGTGTAATGAGCTGAGTTGTTGTTGGTGGAGCACACGTCACTCCTGCTGACATTAGACTCAGTCAGTGCAGAGCAGACCCTGCGCTTTATCTTGGACACTCGGCCCTTCACTGAGGGGCTGCACCTACCTTCTCGAGCCAACTGACATGAATGATGTGTTTGTTTATTATGGAAGATAGGTGTCATGTTAGACATGCATTAAGTCCTTGCGAAGTGAGCTTTGCAAAAAAAATTTTCCCCAGTAATAGTGCTGTTGACTAAAGTGAGGCTGAAGTGAGTGGGAAAATGCATGACAGACTAGAGAAAGCAGAAGACTTGTGGACAGGTTGCATGTTAGGGAGGTCGAAAGACAAAGAGAGAGAAAAACAGAGACAGAAAGAGGTAAAGACTGAGAGACAAAGATGGAGGAAGGGAGCCACAGATGTGGCGGGGCCTCGGGCAGTACAAGTCATTATGGTGTAAACTGCTCCAGTGGTGATGTTGTTGAGAGAGCATGGAGGTCACCATCTTGGGGTGTGTCAAGCAATACATGCACGCATACACATAGCAGACACCCACGCACACACACACACACGGAGGAAATTGAGAGAACATCTGGATATGTGCCACCTGCCTAGAGGAAGTCATCTAGTTTACACGCAGTACAGGAGGGGGTTTGTCCCTTCCTGGATGTGCAACCTTCATGCTAGTCTGCACCACTGGGAGAGGATGGAGGACAAAGTGGAGAGTGAAGAGCGTGCAAACCAAGTGACACACTTTAGGGGTATTAAATGTTAAAGTAAACACGGATATCGTGAGTCAGGACAGGAAATGGGGAGAAATGCACACCACGGTCTCCTCCACAGACCCCTATCATGTCCCCGTTGATGCTTGTTTTACTCAGCTGCAGATCCCTGGTCAGCCGTGTCGGAAGGACACATACCGAAAAGGTATTCATGCAAATCGTGCCAGAGGTAGTAAACTAAGATAGAAGTAAAATGTAATATAACCGAAACAAGAAATTGTTTGTTTTGGGGGGTTTTTTTTAGCAGAAAAGCAAGAAAAGAGAAAAAGTAAGATAAGCGCCACAAAACTCTGCACTAAGTATTGACCATCTGGCTCCAGCCCAAGCTAGCGTGCCACAAAACAATTGCATTCATTAGCTTAATTTATCATGGTGGTAAGCTCAATTTACTTTTGCTTGTGCGAGTGTGGCTCATTAAGATTCAGTCTGCTGTTTCCTCAGGCCGTCTTGTGATCACTCACACAGGGTTCAAGCATTCTGGACCAGATAGGAAGCACTCCAGGGTTATCTGCCAGACCTAAACTGTTTAAATAAAGGCAGCGTAAAAAGAGGTGGAGAGAGGGACTGTAAAGGCAAGTCACAGAATGAGAGAGAGCGATGGGGGGAGTATCAGCGGAGGAGTGATCTAAAGAAGAATGCTGTTGAAGAGGACTGGGTGGAAAGAAAGGCTCAGTTCTCAGTTGACAGAATGGATGTTGCATGGCTTTGGTGGAAGAGGAATGGAGAAAGAGCACGGGAAGGGAGGCACGTGACTAAATGTATTCTGATAACTGAACAGCAGATGTCTCGCATGGAGCTCCTTTGTTGCCTGAACAGCAGGACCCTGCACTTCAGTGGGCTCACTTCACACTGCATTCATTTGCCTGCCAGCTGCCAATTTAGGGTAGAGAGTGAAAAAGAAGGAGAAAGAGAGGGAGTGAGAGAGAAAGGAGGGTGGCTCACACCAGTCCGTCCCTCCCCTCCCTCGCTATGTCTTGCAGAGAGGCTGCCATTCCGTTCTCTCTTTCCCCGGTGGCCTGTACAATTAGTGATCTGCATAACCACCCACACCTCCACGCACTGTTCTCGCAGAGCAGAGGGGGAGCTGCCTTTGTCTTTTGGCTGCTGTACAATGAGTCGCTTTGGACTTGGCTGGAAGCCAGAAGCTGTGGCACAAAACTGCATGTTCTTGATGGATGACGAATACTCCCGGAGTCTTGTTTCCTTGCGCAGCTGATTTGCCAGGTCAGAGATGAACTGCAACAGCGGCCATCAAGAGCTCTTTTGTTAAAACACCATATAAGCGGTAGCGAGGGATAAGTTTGTGAATTGTGAACTCTTATTATCCTCCCAGGTACCTTTGCTCAATAGAGGCACACTCTCATTAAGGGCGCAAAGCCCACAGTTCATTAACGCCTCCGTAAAAACAAATTCACACCCCTCTGCTAAGTGATGCGGGCCGAGGCATGATGGCATCGAGGCTTTGGTGAGCTTAGCTGTGTGAGGAAAGAGACAGGTAACTACAGCCGCAACTTCACAGCTCACCTGATGTTTGATCTCACTGAGAGCCAAATCACATCTCACTTTGTGCCGCACATTTCCAACTTGTGAGCACGAGGAAAAGATGATTGTGAAGTTCCGTTTTAGTTAAAATAATTGGCTCTAGACACTCTTCATATAGAATATGTTTTCCGAAAATTAGATCTAAAATGATGTTATTAGGCTTTATTTCTTCAAGTTTACGAACCGTTATTGCTAACATTGGAAAAAGTTGGACAGGCCGATGCTTATCACTTCGTAGCATCCGCTCTACTTTTAACAACAGTCTGTAAATGTCTGGGAACTGAGGAGATCACCTGCTGGACATTTGGGAAAGAAAACTGTCCTGTTCTCATCTGATATAAGGTTCTAGCTGCTCAGCTGGGTCTTCTTTGTCATGTGTTTTCTTTCATGATGTGGCAGATGTTTACAGCTGGAAATTGGTGGTCTGGACTGCAGGCAGGCCAGTTCAACACCCGAACCTTTCTACTATGGAGTCATGCTGTTTATGCAGAATGCAGTTTAGCATTGTCTTGCTGAAAATGCCAAGCCTCCCCTCAAAAAGATGTCTGGATGGGAGCATATGGTGGTCTAAAACCTGTATATACAGTCCCGAACATGCAACAAGAAGAGATGGCAGTGAGACAAAACATTGTTTTGAGCATACAATTTATTGAAAACAACACTTAAAGTGAAACAGGCTGTTTTAAAGCTGATCAAAAGTTTAGGACCACATGCCTTTAAACGGCCAAATCTGTGCAAAAATGTGTATTAATTGTCTTTTTCTGTCAGGTAGTCACACTCTCATGACGTTCTGATGGCAAAGGCACAAAAACGTTCCCTTTTTGAACGTGGTCGGTTTGTTGAACTGCATAAGCAGGGACTCTGGCAGCGAGCCATTGCTGCTGAGGTGGGACGCAGTAAGACAGTCCTTTGGAATTTCTTAAATGATCCTGAGGGTTATGGAACAAAAAAGTCAAGTGGAAGACCCAAAAAAATTTCACCAGCACCGAGCCGGAGGATCCAATTAGCTCTCCGTCAAGACACTGGACGATCCTCAACCCACTGGTGCCGACTGCAGCCCCATAACCATCAGACGGCATCTGAGACTGAAGGGCTTCAAAAACAAAAAGCATCTTCAAAGGCCTCGTCTCCTTGGACAGCACAAAACTGACTGTTTGCACCAAACATGGGACATTAAAGGTGGAAGAAAGTTTTATTCTCTGATGAGAACAAATGTAACCTCGATGGTCCTGATGATTTCCAACGTTACTGGCATGACAAGCAGATCCCACCTGAGGTGTTTTCTACGCTCCACAGTGGAGGGGGCGCCATAATGGTCTGGGGTGCTTTTTCCTTCAGTGGAACAATGGAGCTTCAGGAG
>VUQG01044997.1:29524-42561 GCA_015106755.1 Etia nguti | reverse complement strand
TTTGCAAGAGAGCACCAAAAATGGGACATTGAAAGGTGGAAGAAAGTTTTATTCTCTGATGAGAAAAAATGTAACCTTGATGGTCCTGATGGTTTCCAACATTACTGACATGACAAGCAGATCCCACCTGTTTTTTCATGAAATAGTAAATTATGCCAGTTTAAACATGTGGTGAATCTTCCATGTTCTATCGTCGAGATGCGGGTTTATGAGATTTTTGTAAATCATGGCAATCTATTTTTATTTACATGTTACACAGCATCCTAACTTTTTTGGGAATTGGGGCTGTGCTTGCTTGTCACAGTACAAAAGACACCACTAGCAGATCCCTCTCATCACCCACTTCAGTGTCAATTCAGGGGATGAGCAATGGAACAAGCATTATGCCCACTTCCACTTCCAGGTTGGGGTGCGGGTGGGGGGTGATAAAAACTTTTTGATTAAGGGAAGGGAATTTTCTATTTCATTCTGATTCAGAAAGCAGGAGAAAGAGCGGAGGATTAATCTTAAGGCCGTCGTTTTACTGCCTATCCCCACTCCTGTCTCAGAGCTGAAGAAGCGCAAGTGAATAATGGGGTGTCCATCAGCCGTGGGCTCAAGCCCAGATTGGGATTTTCTCTGGAGATAATACAAAGCAGGGCGACAATTGATGATTCATAATGTGCAGTTTTACCCTAGTACTACCGCTGGCTATTGTGGTGGGGTTGGCATTAGTGTTAGTGTATCTGCCATAGAGGTGTTTTGCTCTGACAGCTATCTTTGGAAGCGTTCTTCTGCTGAGGATTGTAGAATCATGACTTTATAAATATGGATATATAGAGAATCTTGTATTCTGTAATTCAGATGACAAATTGCACCTTTTGAAAAAACATTCTCATTCAGTCATACATGCACTGTGTAATATTTAAGAATCCTCTGAAAGAAAGGGAGGATCTAACTGGCAGAAACCAGAAACGAATAATGGCGTCTTGTTATGTTCACTTACTTCATTTTGTACACAGGGGCTTTACACTGAACCAAGAATAATCCCACTAACAAAGTTGTCTGGCTCTCCAGTCATGTGAGCAGCACCTGTCGTGGCAGGGAGTGGAGGCTGAGGCGGGGCTGGGGATCCATGGAAGGGACGCTATCCATCAGTGGTTCCATTTGATATTTAATTTAGACTTTTATGAGCCTTAGAGGATGGGCCATGTCATTTTCCTCTCGCAAGCTCTCTCTATAGGGATGGAGGATAAATTCCTTCCATCCGTGCAGCAGCCTTACCAAGGCTCCTGCAGATTTATAACTGTATTGTGTGCTGGTGATGCTAGTGGCGGTCAGTGAGTGGTCTACAAACTGAGTGTAGCTCACAGGTGTCTGTCCAGGTCATATCTCTGAGAAAACCCTCTGCAATTTGGACCGAAGTTGCACTTCATACAAGGTTCTAATAGTTCCCATAAAAGTTGACCATGGACATTATTGCAGGGTATTATATTTGCAAGGAGAAACTACTGTGATGATAATTTTGGAAAGACCAATATTCCCATTTTAAAGCAGTACAAAATCAATTAATTTTGCATTAGTCAGCTGAGTTAGTGATATTATACATACATGTTTTTCTCCATGAGTGATGGATGAAGTAAAATAGGTGCTATTCTGAGAAGGTAATTTTAAGGAACAGCAATGGGTTTTATAAACTATATCTCTCCTAATGGTCTGCTTTAATGTAATTTATAGCTTCATTCATTATCCATTTTGTATTAGTAATTATTTCTAAAATACCAAAGAGCCATCTTTTCTTTCCTGGTTCTTCTCCGGCTTTGATTTATCGCCACGGCTCTGGCCTGATGCTGTCTTCCCAAGGTGTGACATTTCAAAATATTTATAGCTCTGGCACATTAAAGGCCTTCCTTTGAAGGTGACCGACCACTCTTCCACACCAGCGTAATTAATAGAATCTCAGCTTGTTCGCCTTGTGTTATTTATCTGCTGTTCTGCTATTCTGTTGAAATTCTATGGAAAACAGCAAGGTGTTGGCTCAGCTACTTCATCTCATAAACAGACTTTTTATACACGCCATTCGGCAGGATGCATTGCACCGAGGGCGACAGGGAGACCATTCCACTTCAAAGCCCCAAAAGTTTAATATTTTATTGATTAGATCTAAACCTTCTGTCCAAAGTGGCAATTAAAATTCAATTAAACTGACTGAAAGCATCATATTAAATTTCATCCCTTTATGAGCTCCAAGATAATGCTGGAGGACAGGAGTTGAATATAATCACAGGCTTTTTAGATTATATTATCCGGTTCATTCACTATAAAAGTGACACTTTTAGGTATACTTTCAATATTTCTTAACTATAACCTTCTAATGAACACATTTTATAGCCATTAAATCAACTGTTATTGGGCATTGCAATAAAGAGAGATGGCTGCTTTTTGTTCTGCTCTCCACATTAGAAAAGAATGAAGTGTTCCCACTTTTAATACAGGTAAATGAAAAGTCTACCTGTTATACAGAAACAAACTGATTTATCTAATTTATTAAAAACTTCCATAATTGTTAGTGACAGAACATAAAACTAGTGACAAAACGTTCTAGCTAATAAGTGCTATTTTATTTTTATTTGCACAAATATTTTAAATGTTATGCTTTGTTTTGAAACTATAGTCAGGGTATTAATCCAGAACTGTTTTTTACTGGGCTCCAGCCCTGACAGTGAATTAAAGTTGCAAAGGAGAAACTTTGCAACTTCCCTCAAAGTACAGCTAAGCTAACGCTATTCTGCAGTACTTCTATGAGATAAATAAAATAAAATAAAATAAAATAAAGAGCCGCTGTATGTGGACTTTGATAGAATAAAGTGGGATATAACCCAAACAACCAAGCAAGTGATGTGTAACTACATTCTGCACTGAAATGTGGTCACTAGCATGAAAAAACAAAGGCTACTGTTGCTAGCACCGCTAAGGTTAGCCAAACAGTGCAAACGAATCTGATTGTGTGTGCCTGCAGAGGCGTTCATGGCACAATTAACAAGGAACGCAAGTAATGGTTTCATATAGATACACAAAATACACATATCCAAAATATTTGTATATTTGTATAATATACAACCAATGTTTAACTTTATTCATTTAAAGTGTAATCTCCGCTAAATGTTTCCTGTGGATTTTACATTAAGCTTTAGCTATGGTTATCAAATCCTGGCTACTGCTATTGTTGTGACACTAGTTGAGATATACAGCCCCAGTGGACAAGTCAGAGGATCCCTAAAATAATCTTTAGGTGTCATCCATAAGGAACCATTAGTGTCTGGGTAAAATTTAAACTGCAATCTGTACAATAGTTGCATATTTTACTGGAAAATCAAAAATTACAAAATGATTGTCACACCAATTGAAAATGTACTAATGTGTGTAGGATTATTCATCTTTGGACGATAAATATGCTTGGCAGCAGCTGCTGAGAAATTATGTCAGGACCAGAGTGGTGAACTGAGTGATTGAGTACTACCAGAGTGGCCAAAGATATGACCAGTATGTCTCAATTATTAAAAGAAAAAAGGCACTTCTCTTTTACTTGTATATCAAATATTGTGTCATGGCTCGTGTTGCACCATCACTACATCCTTTCATCCTTTTTTTTTTCTTGTGGGCTCCTCCAAGGTGTCAGGTCAGCGGTAAGCCACAGCAAAGCCATTGATCCCACAGCATCCACCACAGTAAGCAGGCTATTTAGATGTACACAGAGAGCAGTGTCAGAGACTGAGAGAGGTTGTTATTACTGAGTGCCTCTCTGTTTCTCCCTAGACTGTTTGCTCTGTGTGATTATTCTCTCCAGCTCCCCGAGCATCCCAGCTTCTGCCTCTGTGATAAAGATATTCATTTACCTGATATGAAAATCTTGTTCATGGTGATCCCAAATGACTCTAGATAGAAGAGGAAGAACGCGGGGAGGTGAGACACAGTGAAGGTGGGTAGGGCAGGTGATAGAATGGGAGTGCATGAGGGAAAGGAGAAAGAATGACATGAAATATTAATACACCGTGAGACATCGTGACGCCTTGAATTTGTGTGATAGCAAAATAATACTTTTGTATAAAAAGTGGGAACTGATTTCTTTTTCTTTTTTTAATGATTTGTGAAGAAGGCATCACATAGTCATACAAATCAGTTAAAGTGAAAAACATAAATATCTGCTAGTGATTCTGGGAAATGAATGAATGGATGGTGTGTGTTACTGTGCGTGCACAAGCTTATATTATAGGTGGAAATGCGTGCGGCTGTTTCTGTTTTGGCTGGCCAGGAGTGTCTCAGTACACATCCTCCCCTTTGTGCTAATGATGAGACTCGTATCATTTTTACTACGTCTGAATGAGGAGGGTTTGCATGCGGTTCTGGCTTCCCTGCACTAGGTCTTCCTCCTGGATGAAGCAGGGAGAGATTGATATTATGGAGGAAGAAAATTAAATGTGTCTTCTCAAATGCATCCTTGTGGTTAAAAGGGTAAAATGAGATGAAGGGGTATGATAGTCACTTCTCCTCATCTTGTAGCCAGCCCCATCCTCTCTTCCTTTATTTTGTTTGAGTATATGGCTCACTCATCTCAGGTTTTATTGTCTCTATCTTGGGAGTGCTGCTTTCCCCTATAACACGGTCACCATGCGCAGCACATCAGGCAAGTTCTTGATTCTGTACTCAGTAATTTAAAGCCTTTATAGAATTGCAATTTCAGGGCTCAGTGCTTGTTTTTCTAAAATGTACTCAAGGAATTAGCTACTCCAGCCACAAATCAGTTGAATTTATGCCCAGTTGTAATACACTTTATGGGCTCATGGTACATTGCTTCAAAAACAGCAGATGTGAAATTATGATAAATATAATGAGGTTTTTTTTTTTTTTTCCTTTTCACTCGCCTCTGCCTGTCCCTCACCCTCCTTCCTCCACTCTCTCTCTACTGTGAGAGAGAAGGATGTGAAGCGTGTTTACTCACCCCATACAATACATTTAATGTCTTAGTAAGGGCCGCCAACAAAACCTGATTAATGTCCTCATCTCTTTTATTAAAGATAAGAGTGGCACTGCAGTCAGGAGATAGAGAGAGTGCCATAAATCTTAGGCAAAATGAGCAGTCAAATAATCACTCATCAGAAATGAAATCTACATACATTAACACTCGCAGACATTCTGCTGTGAATATAAACATGGGGCTACGGGCGATGAAGCCGGCTCCATTTATCCACATATTCGCAGTTGGGGGGAGGTAAAGGTGTCTGAAGAGGGTAAGCTCTCAGCTGGTGATGATGTTTAAGGGGGTCCTGTCCTGCTAAGCTACAGCCCGCCAGACTACCCATGTGTCCAGAGAAGCAGACGCACAATCATTAGGGCAATGGATGAGTTGGATGGCAGAGGCAATTAAGCATCTCCCTGAATAGGACATAATGTTGATCCATCCCTACGATTAATCAAGGCATGCACTAGACAGTGATGGGCGACCCTGTGCCTTTGTGACAAAATGATTCTTCATTGCATGTTTGGGGATTGGGATCCTGAGGTCCCTAATGCGCCTTAGAGGTGCCCCAATGAAATCCTGTCATCTATTTTGCTTCTGTCCCTGACAGCTATCAACCTGTCTTCTGTCAGCCACGGAACATTATCTGAACTCCCAAGGCGGTTAGCGACAGGGACTAAGCTTATGAGTGGTGGTCGCAGGCAGGCAGATATGTTAAGTAATGATAATGCTACCTTGCTTTTGTCCTATCAGCGTCAACTCACGTGCATGTTTCCTATATGTCCATGCAGACAAAGAACGACTGCATATAGATGCATGCAAGCTTGTCTTTACTGCAGACATTTTTATGCACACATGCAGAAAGCATCATATATAAACACACTGTTGTGCCTCCACCACAAATGTGCCTTTTCCGTCAGTCACATCCCAGAGGCCTCCCGGTGACAGATGTCATATATTGTGATTAAAAACTTGTGGAAAATTAAAAACAAATGCACAATGCACTATGACTGCTCTTTGTTTTGGTGTCAATCATATCTTAATAATCAAAATGAGCTGGTTTTTTTTCTTTCACTCATTCGCCACTACTTTGGCATCTGGCAGGGACAGGCTGACAAGGTGTCTTTGCAATGGAAATTACAAGAAATGAATTTTCAATGCTTGATAAAAGTCACACACAATTAGTGGGAGTGTCAAACCACTTCATATAGAGTTGTGCAAAGTACTGAAGCTCCACTCATAATATTGACAGCGATGCGTAACAACGTCAGTGGTCTCACTGTGATAATGACTTGTTTGCAAGCCGATACTTTACATGCGCTCCATAGACACAATGCCATAGTTATTTTTTTATTAGTATCTCATGATCTAATCATGATCTCTTATGAGTTTGTTATGTTTAACTCTGTTGCTATTTAACTGCTCTCACCCTGTGAGTCTTAAAAAATGTTTAACAATTTAATGATATGATGCAATAATCTCCCTTCATTGAATTTATCTTTACACAATTTTCAATGTGTAAGGTGTCCACTTGTTCTACTATGCAGTTTTTCTCCTTTATAGTCCCCATTGCCCATGCAGTTATCTATCCACCTGTATTGCTTGATCATGAGATCATTACCTCCATCATTGAGCCCAGGCATCTGAAAGCCTGTTAACCTGGAACAGGCCTGGCTGTGCAACCCTGTGCTGATGGTACAATATGCTCCTTGTTATTCTAGGATCATTGACGCTAAATCCCTGGCAATCAAGTCAGTTTTGTTGAAGCTCATTGGCTCAGTGGGGTCTCATCTCATCTGCGAGCTTGGAATGAAGAAAGGAGTGTTCGGGTTAGTTGGGTCGTTAGGTAGAAATTCTTCGATAATGGTGCATGTTACATTAGACCCTTACAAACCAAGGATAAGTGTTTCAGAGTCTGTGTAATGTAATTTGGGGAATGGTTATGGTAGATAAGAAATTCTCTTGAAGTGTGAAGTGTGGAGATGAATAGTTCCTTATTAATCTAAACTCATCACATGCTATTGAGCCAATACAGTTAGAAAGTGAAAAGATTGAAATGTATCACGGACATTTTTTATTCCAGATGATATATGGCTTACAGTAACTTTTTAAACTGCAGCTCCAACACAGCAAGCAGAAGGGTGTGCTTGTTGCTGCTATCATATTACTTGTTTAAAGCAGTTGTCCAAATAAATGGCTAATTTCATGTAGCATTAATAAGACATTCAGAAACAGCCATTAGTTGTGAGCAATCTCTCAGCATTAACAGGAGCCGGATGAAATGTACACGCATGATAGAATGGAAACAGCTGAAGCAGGAGGGCTGAACTCCAGCCACTGGATTCCCCTCATGTGTAACAATGTGTCATGTGACACTTCTTAATTTGAGCTCAGTAAGACCACCATCACATCACAAGTGATAGACCAAGGTTGCATTCTATATAACGCTATCACGAGGATTCAGTCCTACATTACTGTATGTGTAGCTATGCGGCTGTGCAGGTAAAAGCAGCATGTCCATCCATGCATCCACCCCGGTCCCATGGACACAACGCTTAAGAAATTCCCACAAACTTAGGAGAACTTGGTGGAGCAAAGACAAAAATGAAGGTCCTTACGCAACACTTTTTTGGCCATAACTCAAGAATTCATGCTAATAATGGCAAAACTGTACAGAAGAAGAAGTGATTACATTTCACTGTGAAATCATAATGTTCTGCAAATAAACCTTTCTGGCCACGTTTCAGTGCAGTCATTTAGGAACTGAGGGGGGAGTTTGTAACCCAAGTTTCACAGTATACTAGTTCAGGGATAGTAATTAATGTCCTGCTTGAAAGTTTCTGTATAGTTTACACTACATATGTATTAGTTTGGACAGATACTCTTTCACCCTTGAAAAGAAGTCATTTTTTTACACTACAAGCCACGTTCACCAGTTCATAGACATATCTGTGCACGGCTTTTTTCTACACAGCTATTCATTGAAAGGTCGATGGTTTGATCTCCGCCTCAGTCGGTCTGCATGTCAAAGCTTAGACAATCCACTCTACCTCCTGAGCCACAGCTGCCCCGTTTTAAAGGCAACTGAAATGTTTTGCGGAGGCAAACAACAACAAGGCAGTAATTCTAGATTTATATCATGACATGGATAATATCTGTTTTTCAACTCGTGGATGCAATACGCAAAAAATCTCAGCGCTCTGTGATAAAAGAAAAAAAGAAAGCACATTCGCACGCCATTAAAATCAACTCTTCAAACAAATACTGAATACTTGAAATGCCCTTTCTTATTATTTCTAATCTGTACACTTATATAAATGAGAATAAAAATGTTGACATACTTTAGTTACTTTAAAAATGAATGCTTCATGAAACTTGTCTGCATTGGAAGTTTAAGTGTAGGTGTAAAACTGGATCTGCTTCGTACACCTTGCAGCAAATTACCACCTTCAAGTTGCATGTAGTGTTACCTTCCAACCACAACTCAGCATATTATGAGGTTCAGGTCGTATCACTCACACTGTAATTGCAAGCAACTGCATTGGAGAAAGAAATATTCATGCCAGCCAGTGAGCTGTCATTTTGAGATGGAGATATGTGGAATTTCTGACTTCAAGTGTCAACAACCGGCATCCTTGGCGGTTATTCTAAATAAAAGTCAAACAGTAACATAATGCATTCACCCAGTTTACGTGTATTCAATTTCACTTCCTAATGAACTTCTGTAACTATATAAACCATTAAAAATACAGCATGGTTAGGTTACCGAAGTACTCCACAAGCGTAACAATCTTGAAAATGTGCACCAGTTCCAAGTTGGATCAGTGGGTTTTTGTGTTGTTGTTGTGTCAGTGCAGCTTGTACGTACTTTTTTACATGGATATCATAACTTTGAGAAAACCAAAGTGTGATTGTGATCATTATTATATTAATAGTATTTCATCACTCTTCAGTCCTGGGCTGTCCTGAACACTTGAGCTTACGTAATTTCCACAGAAGCATTTCCAGTTAATCCCTCTCCCTTTGAATGTCGGCCTTTCAGAGGAAGAGCAGGCCATCTTTGAGGAGGTGGCGTCACACATCTGCCACAGCCTAGCAAAGCTCCTTGAGGAAAGACATGTTGTCAGTGCACATTAATCATCGGGCCCGCCATCGGAAACAGATTCCCCTCATAAGCAATTTCACTCATTAGAGTTACTGTGCTGATTTGCTGATTGGAGTTACGCTGAGGCTACTGCACTGCGAGGGAAGGAGAGGAGAAACGACAGCGAGAGGAGAGAAGGAGGGAGGAGAGTTGGGGGGGTGGGAAGAGAGGGGAGAGAGGGTCTGACACATTTACAGTGACGTGAAAGCTGAGATGTTGATTAATGTGCATTGTTCCTGTCACATAAACTGAATAAATAAATATCAAACAAAAGCAGAGGGAGAGACTCATTTACAAACCAGGAAATGAAAGTTCCATTTAGTTACGGAGTAAGACAGACTGGGGTGACAGTCTGTAGACATGGCTGTAAACAAGAAACCACCACAGTGTAAGTCAAGCCTGTGTGCCCACATGCTCAAAGCACCTGGTGCGCCTGATTCAGGCATTCCTTAAACTAATGCAGTTCACTTCTTGTGTCATAGACAAAACATTAAGTGGAGAGCCCCAAAGCCCTGCCAGCTCCTCTGGAGTCGGCCACTGTGATAAGTGGCCTTCCTGGTAAGAATGACACGTTGCAATCAGCTCTTGAAAGCCCTCCGGCTGCAATTGGTCTCAAAACAATCTAACAGCTCACAGTTCAAGCAAGTTAAAAAATAAACACTTTTTGGCAAATTGAAAAACCATCCTGCATGCTGCAAGTGATGCATGATGATAACAGAATATCCCACAACAGCACAACCCCTTTCAGGTCATTTAGGGTAGGCTGTTTATATTGATCTTCATATCCCATCCACAAACACCCTTGTTTACATAAATAAACAATATTATGTTTGCTGCCATGGAAACAGAGTTTACGCAGGCCACAAAATCACCATTTAATGGACTAAGATGTTTACATGCCTGAGAATGCTGGCTAATAATGGCATATCTCAGCTGTCATATTCTGAATTCTCATAACTGGGAAATGTGTTTATCCAGGCTGCTGGGAGTGGAATGTAGCATTTGCAAACTGCAACTCTTAAACTTTACGCTGCTTAATACCAGCTATTTTCTACAGATTTATGCGAACATTGCCCCTCTGATAATTCTCTGGCAGGAACAGATTTAGAGATTTAAAAAACCAAATTGTTGATCGTTACGATGAATTTTATTTCCGTTTATTTTCACACTCGCAGTTATTGCAGCTGCAGGATTTAATTACTACAAATTTGTTCCCCAAGACAAATTAAATCCACTTGTTTAACACTGCCAGCACTGCACCGTGTTTTGGTTTTGATCTTATCTATTACATCCTCTCAGTCAGGTCTCATGACCCCTTTGCCAGTCATTTGATGATTACTCTGTTTTAGAGAGGGGCAAGTGTCTGAGGCTGTTTCAGCAACCAAATGGCTTAATAATTAGTCACAAACATAAGCCAGCACTCACGTCAACAACAGACATGAGGTTTGGCCAAATACTATGATTTAGTGTAGTTACATGCATTTATATGAGGGCATGTTAACTAGCACAATCCATTTGATATTTTTCATGTAGCAGTTTGTGCATGATTTTGACCAAATTGTGTGCAGATACACTCTGCGTGCTAATTAGCTGTTATTTTGGCAGGCTAGCGATGGCTCCATTCCTCTGCCATTTTCTTGATGGGAAAATGCACTCCTGCACAAATTCCTCCGCTTACTTCCCTCAGCTCCTTTTTCTCCCCGGTTTTGCAGATTCCTCCTTCTGCTTGGGCATCTTGGGAGAAGTCGTTTTACAGTTCAATCAGGAATTCTAATAAACTGACCTGTGCTTTAATGACTAATTCATTGTCTCCTTTACTACCTTCATGGGTATAAAGCAGATTAATGACTTGAGCAAGGTTAAAAACAGTACCACTGTGCTTTTCCTTCATCTGTTATCAATCATCCTTTAGATTCTTAAGAGAGCAACGGAAATTGAAGGAAAATTAGTAATCCTTTTGATGGATGATACCATAGGTAGGAGTGTACACTTAAGATGAGAGTATGGCTATAGCATTAAAGGGAAATCGGCTGATAAGTAGCATCACGCGAGGAGCTTGCATTTCATTAGATGGCACATATGCTGTATATGGAACAAACTATAATGCCGTATGACAGGAGAATTATCGTTGTGTGACAACAAAGCCGTCACAGTTTAAGTTAACCCACTCGAGGAAAAGAAGTCATAATTTTGATTATCCTCTCAATGCTGGACTTCCAAATACCGTTATCAAAATGGCCCAGAGACATAATCGCACTGCACATATTTTTTTTAACAATGTTTACAAAGAAGAGCTTTAAGAAAAAACTCTTGAGGAAAAACTCAGAGCAGTTTCGAGAGTGGAGGCTAACAATTTCACGTGAGTTGTTAAACTTCTTTGACAGTTTCTTTACTTTTCCTCATACTGTACTCCTCTCTCTTGTTCGGAAATCCCATGAAAGGGGAAAGCAAAAAAAACAAAAAAAACAATACAAAGACGAGGCAAAGGGGAACAGCAAGGAAAAGGAAGACCGGGTATAAGGCTGTGTCTTTGTTTACCATTCTATATTCCCATCACATGCACGTACACCTTTGCTGCATCTCTGGGCTCTTCCCACTCTTGGCCCAGTCATTTCTGACAATGTTAATGATTTAGTGGAGAGCCCTCCACAACGGATGATTTGTGACATGTAGGAAGGCTCGAAACGAGGGAGGACTAGGCAGGTTTCTGTGGGGAGTGTTTGGGATCCAGGGATGCCTTGAAGATAGTGATTCATTATATTTAAGACAAGTGTGACATCCTACTTCAAGGAAACAGCACACATATGTATGGAGGGGGAGATTTTTCGGGTGGCCAAAGTGGGGAGGGGTAGGTAAGTACAAAGGAATGCCTCTGTGTTTTTGGAGATGACATAGGGAAAGGAGGCAGGCATATGGAGACGGCAGACTGGAAAATAATGGGTAATGGAAGAATTTAGCCTGAGGCTATATGCCTGCTTTGCCTACTTCTGTATAACTAGTATATTTATAATTCAAATACATACCTTTAATAATTAACCACCAGTGAATATTAAAGGAGAATGTGGGCTATCTCTTCTACAGATGGAGCCAGGTGAAAACAGGATTAAATTTCAAATTTGACAACAGCACAGAACAAAGGACCGGAGAGCAAAAACAAAAAGTTGTCTGGCGTTTTTGGGCCAATTCCTTATTTTGTGCTGGTGTAAACAAATAGCAGCTTTGTATGAGCGTGACATTTATTTTTATACACAATAGTGTGTTTCCGCATCTATAAAATTTGAAATAATGAGCCATCTTAATGTTTCTGGGTTAAAAGATATGTTTGTTCACTGTACTTTCATTTCTGTTAAAGGGCAGTTAGTCACCATCTGTACTGTAATCTAGCCGAGGGCTACTCCCTGGAAACATACGTCTAGAGTTGCACAAACAAACATCTGACTGATTTTCTCCGAGTCTCTCATTCGCTGTTTGTCACTTTTTGCTCTGCTCTAATCTCATCAGCCTCACAGTACCAGAAATGTTGACAACCTTTTGTCTAGCCGCAGCGTGGCGAATACACATCACCTATGACATCCGTGTGACTGAGTGATAGCGATCAGCTCGCGTTAAACTCGAATCCTGCTTTACATTCAATTGCATAATTTCAGCCACATTTAGGCAGCTGCAATTTGGAAATAAGAGTGCATTGAAATTCGGTGTATTTATGCCGCGCTCCGAGTGTGCCTTTTAAAATAAAATATCCCAGAGGACAGTGTGTTTTGTAGTCTGTACACAAGTGGCACAGAAGAGCTCTCACAGACTGTGTCATTCGATGTTATGCAAACACCAGAGTTCAACAAGAATCGATGTATTTGCATATTCTGGATCTTAAATGTGTTCCGCTTTTTTTTTTTGCGT